>CM046032.1:17450713-17753353 GCA_025215565.1 Flaveria ramosissima | reverse complement strand
GGGAATTTATATGTTTGGACTGTTGTGGGGCAACGACGTGTTTTTTGGTTTGATTATAGACTTATGACCTGAATTAATCATAGTACCTAGCTAGTATATGTTGAGTATATTATATCTTGTTTCATCATAATATTTTCGAAAATGAATGTTTATGAGACTGAAAACCCCGATCGCTCACCAACTTTATGTTGACTTTATTAGCTCCATGCTTTTTAGGGTTATAGGTAAGCTCTGTGTGGAATTCCCGGTTTAAGTCTTTGGAGGGTCAAACGTTGCAAATGTCCTTAAACATTATTAGGTTAATGAACAAAAAGACAATATATTGTATGAAATTCCGAATTGTACAACTTTTACGGATTGAATACTTTCCTAACTTTGTTTAGGACGTTAAATGCATGGTTTTTCATAATCGTCGATATTATTAAACACGTTTGACTATAAAAGTTGGATTAACTCCAACTTCCATTATCACCACGTTTCGTAACCTTCCGTTGCGATTCTCGAGGTGTGACACTGGTGACTCGGCAGGATACAAAAAAAGGGGACAAAGTGCCAAGTCAACCCCTTGTGCCTACAAAGAAGATTATTCAGTGGAGGTGCAAAGACTCTTCTCACAACTTTGTTGTTGAGAGAGAGAGAGTGGAGAGCTAAACAGGCTAAATGCCTCATCTCTGCTACACTTAAGCAGATTTGACATTGCTGAGTTAGCAGAGAAGCCACTCTCCAACCCCTCCAACTTTGAGATAGCTGCTCATATCAGAAATCATCTGAGCAGTCTTCATCTGGCCGAACTAACTGCTAGGACCAAGATTGAAGAAGAGTTGAGACTGAGGGAGGAGGAGGAAAGGAAAGGATCAACAACTAAAGGCAAATCCTTTCTTCAAATGGTTGAAGGTCCTGAACTTGAACCCATAGTTAGATGGGAGTATGACTATAACTCCTGTCAACTAACTCTCTTCAGGGGATCACAACAAAGGGTGCATGTCATTCAAATTGATAGACTAGATCTCCTATCCATGAATGACTTGTACAAACTTCTCAGCACTACTTCAGGGAAGAAGAAAGAAACAGATAAGCATCCTCTGTCCCTGGTGATGAAGGTTTTAAGAAGCAGAAATAAGTGAGCTTTTGGTAGTATCAGCCTAGGGGAGGTTTGTTGGATTTAGAAAGGCTGGTGCAACCAAACTCAAATCACTTAGATTATTTCGGTGCAACTAATAAACGACTTCCGAAGCTAAGTATGGAACTTCCGAAGGAAATGGAGTTCTTCCAAAGACAAAGTGAAAGATCATCTTCCGAAGGAAAACTCCAACTTCCGAAGACAAAGTATTCTCTTCCGAAGTTCAAGACTTAGAAGAAATCAAGAGTTCAACTTCCGAAGTATGAAGATATAAAGAAGTCCTCAAGCCTCGGAAGAAGTAGCCTCTTCCGAGGTATAAGTGGCTTCGGAAGAACTTGTTCTTCCGAAGCCAACTAACCTTTGAAAGACACTACTATGAACCAGTGGACATAAGTATGGTCTCTCTAACACTCCGCTGCAGACTTCTGATATACTACATGGTGTTTTCTCTAAAGCTATGTAGTTGACCATACTTTAGTCCACTGTTCACCTTTATCTGTTAGTACAGTTGCCAACTTTAGTTGGTGATAAAAGAAAAGTCATGGACATGTCATGACTACTATATCTTAGATAATACTTTATCTAAGATACCTTAACTTTAGCATAGTAGTGTATGCTTTGGTCATAGGTTTCCAGCTGGTATCAAAGTATATCCATCTATAGGATCTAGTATATATAGTTTCTCATTGTAACTCATGTAATATGCTTGTAAGAGTCTTGTAATACTTTGAGTTGAGAAGTAATATATACAAGTACCTTGAAAATTATTTCTTTGTGTTCTTTGCTACTTAGTATATTATTACAACTCTTAGAAGGGATTCTGCTTCATCATCTGATCCAAGTGTGTTACAAGTGTCACACCCCAACCTTGACGGCGGAATCGTCGAGATGTGAGGGTTAAGATTGTTCACAACCACATAACGCTATCTTTAAATGAAAATATTACTATTATAAGTTTCAAAAGTAAATACAACCATAAGTCTTAACATGAAACAGGTCAAAACATAACAAATAATCCAAGTTTTTTATTCTTTAATCTAGGTCCAAATCCTAGTTTTATGCCAACTTCAAATGATGACTTCAAACTTGGGCATTTCCTGAAACAAGTTAAAAATATAAAAGGTCAATTATGAAGTTGCTGAGTTTTCAAGGATTTAATATACATAATATATCAAACGATTACAAGTAGCAATTCATGGTCAAAGCTTATGAGTTATACATGTTTATAGAACACATATAGCTACAATCAAACCTCGACTGATTACAAGTTTACAAGTTTATACGATTGGCTAAGTGTACTTGGTTCCCTTGATGAACAAGTCATACGTCATCAGTGAACCAAGGCCGTGGCCGCGGTTTAACTTGGTTTTAAAATCTTAAAACATAAGCAAAAAAGAAAACCCCCAAATCTCATAAACCCTAAATCGGTTCAAACCAAAATTGAACCCCAAATCATTGTTATCAACCGAATTAAGTTTGGGGCTATTGTTTCCCATGTAAAAACAAATGTATTGATATGTGAAACTTACGTGTTCGAGTTCAAATGGTTGACCTTAGATTGTAGAACAAGTTGTGGTTATGTCGTGAAGGGATTCGATTACAAACGACGATAATAATCCAATTAATTGCACAGGAAGCTTCTACGGGACTCTATGCTTGAAAGCCCTCTATCAATTTCAGAGTTTCAAGTCCAGATGCTGGTGTTCGACTAATCGCAGGTCGCGGTGAAAGATTATGATCGAATTTGATATTTGGGTTTGTTTTAGGTGAAATTCAGGGTTGTATTGATTAATGGTTAACAAATGATCGTTTTGGTTGAGTTAATTAGTTTATTATTGCGATTTAATGATTGAACGGCTCTAAGATTAATGTCGTCGGTTATTCCTTCGATTAAACTTTGAAACCGATGTTTAAATGTGATTAATAAGTGCATTCAAGTTTAAAACATGCTCTAGAAGGAATTGCGAACGGTTTTGGATCAAGAAACGATTGAGTTCGATGGTTTTTGAGGTGGCCGGAGTTTGGCCAGAAATACGAGGGTAACGTGGGCGGGGGTTTGGGTTATTTTCAAATTTACACATATAGTCGCTGCGATTTCATACTTATCATTTTATGTCTAAACTTTAATATTTAAAGTTTCTAAATTGACAAAACAACCCCCTAACTTAATTAATTTAAGTTTTTAACACTTACAAGTTTAATAATTTCACATATTATTATTATTAGTAATAATATTATTATTAGCTTTATTATTTTAGTAATATTATTGTTATTATCATTATAATTCATTATTATCTTTATTATTATTATTATTTCTATAGTAGTTATTATTATTAATTTTATTAATATTGCTTTCATTTTTAGTGTCATTACTATTATTATTAGTAATATTATTAACATTATAATTCAATTAATTTATTAATTTCTAGCTTAATTAAGATGTCAGCATAACCAACCCCTAAAGTTTCATAATTGACATAAACGGTCCTTACAAGAACATAACAACATTAACTTGAATTAAAAAAAAAACGTACAAGATGTTACAGTCTCGCCAACTTATAAGAATTTCGTCCCGAAATTAAGAAAAAAATGAAACTATACGAACAAAAACGGGTACTTTTTCTTCATGTGCTCCTCACGTTCCCAAGTAAACTCAACTCCACGCTTATTCTCCCAGCGAACCTTAACGATTGGGGTAGTCTTCCTCATAATAGGATCCATGATTTCAACGGGTTTCTCAACAAAGTGTAATGACTCGTAGATCTGGATGTCGTCCAACGGAACATGCAGACTTTCGTCGGCCAAACACTTTCTCAAATTTGAGACATGGAAAACAGGATGAACATCAAGGTCGGAAGGTAATTTCAGTTTGTAAGCCACTTTCCCGATCCTTTTAAGAATCTTGAAAGATCCTATAAATCTCAGAACCAGTTTTCCCTTCTTTCCAAAGCGAACAACGCCCTTCCATGTTGAGACTTTAAGAAGAACCATATCCCCAACTTGGAATTCCAATGGCTTACGTCGCTTATCGGCATAGCTCTTTTTTCGACTTCTTGCCACTTCAAGGTTTTTGCGAATTATGGAGACTTTGTCGGTCATTTCTTGTACGAGTTCAGGACCAGTGATGAAGTTTTCACCAATTTCGGTCCAGCAGATCGGTGAATGACATTTACGACCATAAAGCACTTCGAATAGTGCCATCTTGATACTCGAGTGATAACTATTGTTATACAAAAATTCCGCAAGCGGTAAATGCGTATCCCAATCACTACCAAAGTTAATGACACAAAGACGTAGCAAATCCTCGGGGATGGTTCGCTCAGTTTGACCGTCCGTTTGAGGATGGTAATTCGTGCTTAGATCCAATTGAGTACCCAAGAGTTCTTGCATAGACGACCAAAAGTGCGAAGTGAAACGAGCGTCTCGGTCGGATATGATATGTAGAGGTACCCCATGAAGACTTACAATTTCATCAACGTATATACGAGCTAACCTTGATGTCTTGTAAGTGGTCACGTATGGGTATGAAATGTGCCGACTTGGTCAATCGATCAACGATCACCCATATACTATCATGTCCACAGGAGGTTCAAGGTAGCTTAGTTATGAAGTCCATGGATATGTGTTCTTATTTCCATATAGGAATCTCGGGTTGTTCAAGTAATCCACTTGGATGTTGATGTTCGGATTTAACCTTCATACATGTGAGGCACTTAGCTACATAAGTCGCTATGTCTTTCTTCATTCCAAGCCACCAATATTGACCACACAGGTCCATGTACATATTATCAGAGCCAGGATGAATAGAATAACGAGTTTGATGAGCTTCGTTCATTATAAAGGTACGAAGATTATCACGATTTGGAACCCAAATTCGATTCGCGAAATACATCAATCTATTAGATTCCGTGTGCATTTGAGCTAGAAGGTTATGCTCCAATTTATCCCTCATTCTTCCTTCTTGTTAAACCGCTTGTTGAGCCTCTAGGATACTAGATTCGATGTCACTTTCTATCCTCAAGTTTTGTAACATTACAGTAGTCTCGTTGACATCTAGACGAATCTCGGTGTCAAACTCTCCCAAAGTGTCAAACAATTGGCGTCGATCACGAATCTCTTGAAACGAGATTGTCTTGTTATGAACCTTTCTACTTAGTGCATCGACCACAATGTTGGCTTTACCAGGATGGTAACGAATGTCACAATCATAATCATTAATTAACTCCACCCGACGACGTTGTCTCATATTGAGATCCTTTTGATTAAAAACGTGTTGAAGGCTTTTGTGATCGGTGTAGACTATGCATTGTGTACCATAAAGGTAATGTCTCCAAATCTTCAAAGCAAAGCCCACTGCACCAAGTTCGAGATCGTGTGTCATATAATTCACCTCATGGACTTTCAATTTTCTCGATGCATAGGCTATGACCTTTCCTCGTTGCATGAGAACACAACCAAGGCCTTGTTTAGATGCATCACAATATACGTTTTGGGTTTGGCCGGAGTTTTGCCGGAAATACGAGGGTAATGTGGGCGGGGGTTTGGGTTTATTTCAAATTTACACATATAGTCCCTGCGGTTTCATACTTATCATTTTATGTCTAAACTTTAATATTTAAAGTTTCTAAATTGACAAAACAACCCCTAACTTAATTAATTTAAGTTTTTAACACTTACAAGTTTAATAATTTCACAAATTATTATTATTAGTAACAATATTATTATTGGTTTTATTATTTTAGTAATTATTATTGTTATTATCATTATAATTCATTATTATCTTTATTATTGTTATTATTGCTATAGTAGTTATTATTATTAATTTTATTAATATTCTTTCATTTTTAGTATCATTACTATTATTATTAGTAATATTATTAACATTATAATTTAATTAATTTATTAATTTCTAGCTTACTTAAGATGTCAACATAACCAACCCCTAAAGTTTCATAATTGACATAAACGGTCCTTACAAGAACATAACAACATTAACTTTAATTTAACAAAAAAAATTCAAGATGTTACAACAAGTGAGTTTGAGAGAAAACTAAGTGTTAAAGTGACATAAACCGATCCTACAATTGGTATCAGAGCTATTTAGGCTCTTGATTGTAAGATCTTACCATCCAAATCAATATGTTTTTCACTCCTCCTTACACCACACTCAAAATGGCCCTCAACCAAAAATCTTAAGTAGAGATGGGGACGATGACTAAAGCACCCATCATCACCCCTGAAAACTTTAGATCACGGAGCAGACACATGGAAGGCTTCATCATGTATCAAGACAGCAAAATGTGGCAATCTATTGTCAATGGCCCGTACAAACCAAAGGTGGCAGTACCAGGTGGAAACGGTGCCATGATAGAGAAGGCTGTTGAAGACTACTATGATAAGGACCGAAAGAAGCTGGACATTGATAGCAATGCCATGACGGTTCTAATGACTGATATACCCAACTCCATCATGGTAGGGTTTGAGCATTGCAAGTCAGCCAAAGAACTGTTTGATGCACTTGCTTAGATGTACTCCATCTCCAATGACTCCAAGAAGGATTCCCTAAAGCAAAAGTTCGAGAACTTCACTTATATTGATGGAGAGACCCTCAGCCAGCAATACTTCAGGTATATAGATGGTATTTCCTCCCTTAAATCTATGGGAATTGCCCTTGAACTAAGAGATCTCACAAGAAATTTTATGAGTGCACTTCCAAATGAGTGGACGTTCTACTATGTCTCTATCAATAGGACAGAAAATCTGAACACCCTCACCATGACTGAACTTTATGGCAACCTTGATGGATACCGTTTAGAGATGGAGAACAAGAGAGGCCATCAGACAAGCAGACCCTTGAGTCTTCCTGCTAGCAACACTTTAACGGTTGCTAAAGGCTCAGGATCCCCAACCTCAATAGTACCTGACATACACCCAGTAGCCATCCAATTCTTCTGGGCTATACATTACATTCCCTGAGACTCCAAGGTCTCAATAGGCTCATCAAAGTTCTTTTCAAGATAGATGTGCCTTTGTCTCAGGAAATGGGGACTCTAGTGACTATCAGTACTGCTTTGATGATCTAGAGTGTTTCAGCCCAGATGATGTGGAGTATGTGGACATAGTCCAACAAATGGCTCTGTTCACCTATAAAGCAAAGAAGTTCTTCAAGAGAATTGGAAGCCAGTTTCCCCAAAACCCAACCAACAAGAAATTTAGGTTTGACAAGACTAAGGCCAAATGTTACAACTGTAACCAACTTGGTCACTTTGCCAGGGAATGCAAGGCTCCCAAGTCAAATCTAGGAACCTCACAGGCCTCCACACATCCCTCTACACCAAAGGCTACTTGAAAGTCAACAGAGACAACTGCTATGGCTCAAGAAGTTGACTGGAGCTTCATGGTACAAGATGTGACTCCTGCTCAAGCACTCATGGCTGGAACAGATGACAATAAGGTATATGAACATCTTTGTACTCCAGCTTGTATTTCTAAGGTTAAGTTATATCAGGACTACAATATGGAAATTAAATTCGATATTGAGTCTTTAAATGTTTTAAAATCTGATTTTAAAAAAGCTGAATCTGACATCAAAAGAAAATTGAGGAGTTAAAGAAAACTATGTCATTGTTAAAACATGAACATACAAACTATAAGACTCAAATCAAGGATCTAATATCCAACTTGTTTGAGGCTCAAGCCTAGCTTGTCACAGTTGAGGCTCAAGCCAGGAAGCATGCTATTTCTGAGCAAAACTTCCAAGCCATTCTTGCATCATCCTCTCATTCAAAACATTGTTACCGAAACAAAGGTGGGTTGGGAACCAATGAAATTGCTCCACCATAGTCTTATGAGTCTATTAGACAACCAAGGTGTGGTACTGAAGAGAAAGAAGTTCCATCTGCTGACCCACCTTCTCATTAGTTAAAGAGTGATGCAGCTATGGAGACCATTACAGGGAAGAACTAGGTAATTTTACCCACTCCTACTGGTGATGATCAACCCCTGACCACCAAAGCCAGAAAAAGCAGAGCTAAGGCAGCCAGAAAAACTTCGAAGAAAGTGGCTAAATCCAAACTGAAGATAGACCCAAAGCAAAAGGGTGTATTCATCTCAACTGGATTCCAGGTGGTAGGAAACTCTAATTCAAGAAAGGGGTGTAGTACCAGCACTCCTGTCCTACCAAAGGATCAAAAGTTAAAGGGAAAGATTGCTGATGAAGAAAAGAAGAACAAAAAACAGCAATCCTCAAGTTCCCAGAATATTAACATTGCATGTATAATGTGTGGTCTGCAAAACCATATGGCCAAAGATTGTTACTACAATCCTACTAGCACACATTATGCAAACAATGTTAAAAGAGGAGTCAGGGAAGGTTTCTCATTTGGACCTTATCAGATGGTTCAAGTGATGAAAAAGGAACGCTTGTTTCCGAAGCAAGGTTGCTTTCGGAAGAAAGTCCTTCTTCCGAAGGGAAAAAGGCTTCGGAAGTTAAAGCTATCAAGACTCAAAAGAACAAAAGAGTCCCCTTGAAACCATCCTAGAAGAAGACTACTTCGGAAGAAAAGGTGGGAAGATTTCTTTCGAAAAGAAAGAAGCTTCGTAAGAATGCCAAGATGCAGCTTCAACAAGCTCATCCTCTATCTTCAACCAAGGGATTGAATGGAAGATCAAGGAAGATGCTGCAGCCCAAACCTCTTCTTCAAAGACATCCATTGAACCCACATGCATAAACCTTGGTTCAATTATGTCACTATCATTGGAAGAACCCGAGACCAACAAGGCTTGGGTTTCCAATCAAAACTAATCATCTTATCTTATGTTTAGGGACATTCATATGACAAGAATAACAATGTATGGATTGTTGATAGTGGATGCTCTAGGAACATGACAGGAAACATATCTCTCCTTCAACAATTCCAACATTTTGATGGAGGTCTTGTCTAGTTTGGAGGTGAGGCCAAAGGATATATTTCTGGCAGAGGGAGTATATCCAACGGAAAATTAAAAGTTGACAAAGTACACTTTGTCAAACAACTTGAACATAACCTGTTAAGTGTTTCTCAGTTTTGTTATCAAAAGCATCAAATGCTTTTCACAAAACATGAGTGCATTATCCTCAAACCCGGGATGACAATTCCTCAGGTTTTGGTGCTTCTTAGATCTCCCAGGAAAGGGATATGTACAAGCTTGATATGAATAATGCTTCCCTAATGGGTGAAGTATCATGCTTTCATTCCAAAGCTGATGGTGATGAGTCAACACTATGGCATAAACGAATGTGTCATGTGAATTTTAAAACAATGAATAAATTGGCTAAAAATAACTTGGTACATGGTTTGCCTAAAAAGGAATTCTTCTGCAAAGATAACTGTGTTGCATGCCTGAAAGGGAAGCAACACATGGCATCTTATAAATCCAAAGTTGTTAACTCTATCACCACTCCATTACACTTATTGCACATGGATCCATTTGGTCCCACAAGTATAATGAGCATTGGAAGGAAATCATATTGCCTTGTGATTGTTGATGATTTTACAAGATTTACATGGGTATTCTTTTTAAGAACTAAAGATGAAACTGCTTAAACTTTAAAATCTTTTATTCTTAAAATAGAAAATCAAATTGATCACAAGGTTAAAATAATTAGAAGTGATCAAGGGACTGAGTTTAAGAACCACATTCTTGACTCATTCTGTAACTCAAAAGGGATTGCCAGACAATATAGTGCTCCTAGAACTCCTCAACAAAATGGTGTTGCTGAGAGGAGGAATAGGACACTTATTGAGGCTGCTCGGACTATGTTAGCTGATTCAAAGCTGCCTCTAACATTCTGGGCAGAGGTAGTCAGCACTACATGCTATGTGCAGAACAGGGTCCTTGTAGTAAAGCCACCTGGAAAAACCCCTTATGAGTTATGGAACAAGAGGCCACCGTTCATTGGCTTTCTAAGGTCCTTTGGCAGAAGGTGTACCATACTTAACACAAAGGACAATTTGGCAAAATTTGCTGAAAAGTCGGATGATGCTATCTTTGTTGGATATTCCTCTAACTCTAAAGATTATAGAGTTTATAACATCAAAAATCAATAATTTGAGGAATCTTTCAACATTGTAGTTAATGAGCACACTCCTTGTGTTAGGGGGAATGGCCCTGATCATATCTTTGATTTAGAATTGTTTCCAAACTATTCTAAATCATCTTGTGAGAATGTTTCAGCTGAACAGGTGCTCAACGTGACTATCATGAAAACCAACTGTTTGAGCTACTCAGTCCTATTCCAAGTTCTCCAAGAGCTGCAACTAACCAAGCTCCCACCATTGGCAGATCTGATAGTATGACTATCTTAAGGGATAGTGGAGTTTCAACCAGTGATCCACCTATTGACTTTCAAACCTCATCAGGTGACACTTCACAATACCAAGCTGATTGAAGTAGCATCTTGAAGGAACAGGCAACTGTTAATGCTGCTTCACAGCCAACAAATGATGATGATGTTTCTCATTCATTCAATCAGTCCTTATTAAATGAGTTTGAAACAGCAGTTGGACCTAGTGTTCAAGCTCCTGAGCAAAATATGTCCAATCTGGATATATCTTTGCAATTGGAGGTAATTCATAGACTTAGGATTCATAACACTTATCCAGCTTAGAACATCATAGGCGAAGTATCTGAAGGTGTAAGATTAAGAGGACAAACTCACAATGGGAATGTCTGCTTGTACTCATGCTTTTTATCCCAGATGGAACCCAAGAAGGTAGTAGATGCCTTGAAAGATAGTAGCTGGGTTGAATCAATGCAAGAGGAGCTGTTTCAATTCAAAAGACAAAAGGTTTGGAACCTATGTCCGCTACCATCTGGTCAAGTACCTATAGGCACCAAATGGGTTTTTAGAAACAAGAGAGATGATAGAGGCTTGACCATCAAGAATAAGGCAAGACTGGTAGTTCAAGGATACTCTTAAGAGGAGGGAATTGATTATATTGATGTCTTTGCACCTGTTGCAAGACTTGAGGCAGTTAGGATCTTCCTTGCTTATGCTGCATCCTAGAATTTTACTGTCTACCAGCTTGATCTTAAGTGTGCCTTTCTATATGGGGATATAGATAGAGAAGTCTATGTATGCCAACCTCCAGGGTTTGAAGACCCACAGCACCCCAACTACGTGTGCAAATTGGATAAAGCTCTATATGGGATGCACCAAGCACCTAGGCTGTGGTATGAGACATTGTCTCAGTTTCTCCTGAAAAATGGTTACACTAGAGGTAGCATTGACAAGACTCTTTTCATAAGGAAGTCTGGAAAGGACATCTTGCTCGTTCAAGTCTATGTTGATGACATCATATTTGGTTCCTCAAATGACCAAATGTGTAAAGACTTTGAGAGCATTATGAAGAAGAAGTTTGAGATGAGTTCCATGGGAAAAATGGACTTTTTCCTTGGAATTCAGGTGAAGAAAATGAAGGAAGGGTTTTTCATCAATCAATATAAATATGTAAATGACATTTTAGAAAGATTTGATATGAAAGATTGTAAGCTAGCCAAAACACCTATACCCGAAAATCATAACCTTTGTCCTGACTCTGAGGGGGAGGATACTGATCAACATCAGTATAGGGCAATTATTGGTTCTCTGATGTATCTCATAGCAAGTAGACCTGATATCATGTTTGCAACTTATATTTGTCCAAGATATCAGGCTGCTCCAAAGGTGACTCACATAGTTGTTGCCAAGAGAATCCTCAGATACCTTAAAGGAGCACCTAACCTCGGTCTCTGGTATCCAAGGAATAGCAATTTCAATCTCTACGGCTACTCTGATAGTGACTATGGTGGCTGCAATATCAACAAGAAATCAACATCAGGTGGATGTCAATTTCTTGGCGGAAGGATCATCTCATGGCAATACAAGAAGCAATCCTGTGTTTCAACATCTACTGCCGAAGCTGAATACATTGTTGCTGCTAGTTGTTGTGCTCAGCTGATGTGGATTCAGAACCAGATGATAGAATACGGATTCAACTTAATGAGTACTCCTATCCACATTAATAACACTAGTGCTATCTCCATTACTGAAAATCCTGTGAAGCACTCCAAGACAAAGCACATTAATATCAGGAATCATTTCATTAGAGATATTCATGAGAAAAATCTGATTAAACTAATCAAAGTTGACTCAAATGGACAATATGCTGACTTATTCACCAAAGCCTTTGATGAACAAAGATTCAAGTATCTCATTACAGCTATTGGGATGATAAACATTGATTAGTCTATCTCATTTGAAAACCTTTATAATGTGTAAAGTCTTCTGTCAAAACAATCTAAGCCCTATTACAAAAAGTCCTTCTCTAAAATTTCACTAAGTATAAATTCTTCCGAAGAGGAATTAACCCTCGGAAGATGTTTTACATATCTTGCAAAGCAAAATTCCTCCCAGGAAAATCTTCTTCTCGGAAGAGTTTTTAGTCTCGGAAGAAGCGATTGAGTACATATCAGATCTACTTCCGCAGCTTATCAGACTCTCCATTCGGAAGGCAATTTTTACTCTTGGAAGTAAGAACTTTACCTTCGGACGTTAAATTGCCCTCGGAAGAAGATTACCTTCGGAAATGCTTTATACTCAGAAGAAAGATTTTACTGTGTAACGGAAATCTTTTGGGCCCCACTCTGTAAAAAGTAAAGATTTTGTTAATGATGTCGGATTATTTAATGGACTAAACCTTACCGCACTTGTCACATCATCCACCAAAACATCCTGTCACCTTATCCAAACCCCTAAAACTGCCATTTCACCCATTTAAATAACCCTGACTAATCATTTTCATCTTTTTACCAAATTTACTGCCCTAAGAGCTTCCTTTGTTTCCAATTTACTTAATCCCAAACTCATCTCCCTACAACTTTCTCACAATGGCACTTAACCCTCAACACAACCAAGTCGCACTCCTTGATTCTACCAAGGATGCTGACTTCTCAGACATCATTTCCTTTCTCACCCAATCCTCTTATTACACCGCTCTGACTGTTAACCCTACCATTTACTCAAACCACATGGCTGAATTCTAGGCCAATGGTCGGATTGAAACCCTAAATGGGGTTAGGGTAATAAGGTCGAGCGTCTGTGCGCAAGAGTTGATCATTACTAAACAACTCATTAGGGAGCATATGGAGCTTCACGATGAAGGCGCTCCTACTGAATTCCCCAAGTCAGACTTAGACAACACCTATCTCCAAATGGGATATGGTGGAGATGTGAGCAGGTCTACTGTTTACAAGTTCAATTTCTCATACAACTGGAAGTCTCTACTCCATGTTGTTCTCCACTGTTTGTCTAACAAGTCTGGGGGATGGGATCAAATCCCATATGAACTAGGATGCCTTATTCATGGGTTGGTGAAGAGCCTCCGCTTCAACTACTCAAGATTTATGCTGCTTTACCTTATGGGAAACCTTCAAAGGGACACATTCTATATGTATCCCAGGTTTATTCAGCGTATTATCAACTGTGAGCTGGACCAGAGTCAGCTTGTCTGTGCAGCTGTTCTCCCAGTTCCTCAAATGAGGCCGACCATCTTCAAAATCTTGAAGAGAGTGTCCACCAACTACACTTGAAGACATACTGAGATGCTTCCAGGTATGATTGAGCCAATGGCTCCTGGTGACATCTCTGTTAACCCCACAGGTGATGAACCCACACCAGCAACTACCCTCACTTTGCCGAATTTACCTTCTCAGCCCATCACTATCACATACCAGAGACGCCCCAAACGAACCCTTATTCAATCTACTTTGATTGAACAAGCTCCTTCTGTTCAATCCAAAAAGAGTAGAGTGGAACAATAGGCTCCCACTTAGTCTGAGGTCTCACCATCCTTTACAATTAACCTCAATATGGGTATTGAGTCTCCTCAGTCTCAAACCCATGAGCCCGAAACCCAAGCCACAAACCCTCAGGGTGACTCTTTATACTCCCCCGAGCAGCCAGAAAGGGACAACCCCACCATAGACTCAATGCCAATATACATTGATCAAGGTCCAGGGTCATTAGGCTTAACATCTATATCCTTTACTAACCAATTGATAGGAACTGATGAGGAGATTATGTCTCTTTAGGGCAATGAAGTTGATCCACAACACCCTCTCAAGGATCAATATAGCCTAGAGAGACCTCTTATCTCTAGCCCCCATCAGCAAGCCTTAACTGAGGTGAGTCCCACTGATGTGGAGGGGACTCATGTAGATTCAGCTGCCACTACTGAAGGAGCCTCATTGGACCTTCAGGACAGTGGTAACATCACTGAGATTGAATCTACGGCAACCATGCCATTTGATGACTCTGAAAGAGACATCACTAGGCAAGGAAAACCAAGGTGCCAAGAAACCACATTTGGTGGTGAGGATGAACATACTAGGTATGTTACCTCATCTCCCCATGATTCTTCAAAAGAAGATGAGGGAAGACCGCAACTCACCATTCAAGACCTACTTTATAAAGTCTCAAACCTTGAATCTAAGGTTAGGACTTTAGAGGATAGGTCTGCCACTTAGCAACTTGAGATTGAAACTCTCAAGGCCAAACTGCTGAGAAACAGATTGAGAGGTCTGTTAGTCATGTACCAATTCAGGTCTTATTGACCTCTTCCTCTAGCTCATCAAGCTCTCAAGATGATTCTACGAAAAAGGAGGAGAGTGTTCAGAGACAAAGACATGAGGAACCATCAAGTCAAGCTCTTGCTACCTTAAGTTCAAGATACCCCATTCAACAAGCTTTAGTTTTTCCTGAGCCTCCTCCAGTTGTAATTCAAGTGGACAAAAGGATGCTCCAAGATCTCAATAGATTATTCAACAAGTTCCTGATGGAATCTCTTATTGAACAGCAAAGTCCTGACATGTTTGTGATATACTTTGGAGCTCAAGAGCTTCAGAGGTTGAATGCACCTTCTACTAGTGTAGAGGAAGTTGGTCAACCTAAGATCCAAGTGGAACATGAGATTGATTTCAAAGGGGAAACAAGGACTAATGGCCCAGCAACTGAAATAGTTGGGACAGAGAGTGCATTCTCACAGACTTCCGAAGCACAAGTTAAAGCCTCGGAAGAACAACTTCAAACTTCCGAAGCTGAGATTGAAGTTGCGGAAGGACTATTTTCTCTATCCGATGATCTAGAAGTCACATATGCAATCCTAGAACTTGCATCTGAGGTCAATAGGAAGGATTTTCTCACCCAGCCCCTAGCTCAAACATCATCATTGACTCCAGCTCCCATTACCACCACTCAACCTGAAACTTCCATTCAAGAACCTCCAAAGTCTAGCACTTTCGAAGATGTCAAAGGAAAAAGGAAGATGACTGAGGAAGAGCTTCAGGAGGAAGCAAGGTTAGAAAAGCTTAAAATGAATGGTAGACTCCCAACTGGGAAGTTGCTAGCTGCAAGTAGCAAAGCAGCTGCAGCCAACCAGGAGGCTATCAACAGAAGAAGAGTGGACATTATTGACAGGCTTATTAAGCTGGGAGCTGTGAATGAAGATGTACTCCTACTACCATTAGAGGAGTTAGTAGAGTTAGAAAAAGCAACTTTGCTGCAGATTCAGCAAAAGAAAGAAGCAGCAAGGTTGGCCTTGGAGGAAGAGAAAGATAAAGAGAAAAGAGAGGCTGATCAGCAGCTAAGGAAGGAAAGGATAACTTTCCTAACCTTAAGGGGTTTCTCTCAAGAAGAACTATCTCCACATGACAATGATACAATCTTATGGCTCTTCAACAAAGAGCAAGATTAAATGGAGAAGGAGAGAAAGAAAGCTACAAAGGGGAAGCTGAGGATGAAGAAGAAGAAGGAAGAAGAAGCAAGACTCGCTGCTGTGAGAAAGATAGGTAATAAAGCCTGGATGAAGGACTGTCTCCAGGCTCATGGCTTCTCTGGTATGCAGGTGGGTCTGATGTCTGAGAAGACTCTCCAGCGACATGTTAGTGACATAAAGGTTGACATTCGCTCGGAGAAAAGGAAGGAGATGTATAGAAGGGGACATGGGATGATCTTCAAACCAACAACTCAACCTCCAACTCAACCACAACCTGAACCAATCCCTTTTCCATTCCCCATTAAAACTGAACCAACCTCTGAGCCTTACACCCCTAAATCTACACAATCATCCATACCTACTTCCTCACCTCAACCACCTAAACTACCCATCCTTAAACCTAAAACACTTCCCAGAACCCAAACATGACAACCTACCCAACAACCTCCCAAACCATCCCCTCAGCCTTCCAAGCATCTCTCCTTAGAGGAGTTTAAGGAGATCAAGATAAAGGTCATCAACTGTACAACCTTGAGCGACATCTCTTGTGAGGAGGAGTCTGTCAAACTAACCTATGTTGATGGCTCCTCATGTTCCCTCACTAGAGATCAATTTCTTGATCTACCTAGAGGATCATTAGACCAAGCCACAAAACTCTTTGGCCTCAACTCAAATTCACTGAATGAAGAAGGGAAGAAGCTACGGAGAAGGCTAGTGAATCTGCTAGATACAAAGAAAGGGGATAAAGTGCCAAGTCAACCCTTTGTGCCTAGAAAGAAGATTATTCAGTGGAGGTTCGAAGACTCTTCTCACAACTTTGTTGTTGAGAGAGAGAATGGAGAGCTAAACAAGCTAAATGCATCATCTCTACTACACTTAAGCAGACTTGACCTTGTTGAGTTAGGAGAGAAGCCACTCTCCAACCCCTCCAACTCTGAGATAGCTGCTCATGAATCATCTGAGTAGTCTTCATCTGGCCAAACTAACTGCAAGGACCAAGATTGAAGAAGAGTTGAGACTGAGGGAGGAGGAGGAAAAGAAAGGATCAGCAACCAAAGGCAAAGCCTTTCTTCAAATGGTTGAAAGTCCTGAACTTGAATCCATAGTTAGATGGGAGTATGACTATAACTCCCGTCAACTAACTCTCTTCAAGGGGTCACAACAAAGGGTGCATGTCATTCAGAGTGATAGACTGGATCTCCTATCCACGAATGACTTGTACAAACTTCTCAGCACTACTTCAAGGAAGAACAAGGAAACAGATAAGCATCTTTTGTCACTGGTGTTGAATGTTTTGAGAAGCAGAAATAAGTGAGGTTTTGGTAGCATCAGCCTAGGGGGAGTTTGTTGGATATAGAAAGGCTGGTGCAACCAAAACCAAATCACTTACATTATTTCGGTTCAACTAATAAAGGACTTCCGAAGCTAAGTATTGAACTTCCGAATGAAATGGAGTTCTTCCGAGGACAAAGTATTCTCTCCTAAAGGTCAAGACTTAGAAGAAATCAAGAGGTCAACTTTCGAAGTATGAAGATATGAAGAAGTTCTCAATCCTCGGAAGAAGTAGCCTCTTCCGAAGTATAAGCGGCTTCGGAAGAACAGCCTACTAACCTTCGGAAGACACTACTATGAACCAGCGGACATAAGTATGGTCTCTCTGACACTCCGCTGCAGACTTCTGATATATTGCATGGCGTTTTCTCTAAAGCCATGTAGTTGACCATACTTTATTCCACTGTTCACATTTATAAGTTAGTACAATTGCCAACTTTAGTTGGTGACAAAAGGTAAGTCATGAACATGTCATGACTACCATATCTTAGATAATACTTTATCTAAGATACCTTAACTTTAGCATTGCAGTATATGCTTTAGTCATGGGTTTCCAGCTGGTATCAAAGTATATCCGGCTGTAGGATCTAGTATATATAGTTTCTCATTGTAACTCATGTAATATGGTTGTAAGAGTCTTGTTGATACATCATGTTCCTAGTTTATGTTCTTAATGTAAAAGTCTTTCATTTCTTACACATGTGTAATGTAAGTACTTAATGAAATATGATATGTTCTTGATGTTTATTTATCTTTAAATATTTCATATTATTGGTGGTTATTCATGCTCATGGATCATACTTATGGACCATACACATGAATGAATCATACTTATGGACCAGTCGCACGACTGAACCAAGAGATTGGATCAGTCGTATGACTGAGACATAAGATTGACTCAGTCGCACGACTGAACCTTCAGTCGTGCGTATGAATCAACCGCATGAGTTACTCGCACAACTGAACCATGCCAATGCTTCAATCATACGAATGAAAACTAGAAACCTATAAATACCACATAATTCGTGAAAAAACAGAGACTTTGAAGATTATTAAACCTTAGCCGTCCAGAGCGTCCTAAACAACATATCCAACTTCAAGTTCGTTCCTGATCGATTTCTAATCAATTCTTAACGTTTGTTTCATCGTTAGATCGATCGGGTTGTCGTTCTCACTGATTGGATCGCTAATCAAATAGAATTCCATGCTATTTGATCTGGTCTCACGCAGAATCCATTAGTACTCCATACGAAAACGGTGCTAACAAGTGGTATCAGAGCTTTGGCTCGTGATTTTGCATGGATTCAATTGGTTTTGGTGTTAAAACCTACGTTTTCAATCAAAAGAGTCACCGTTTTGCTTCAAAAGGTGTTTTAACGCTTGCATGTGTTAAAGTTTCGATTTTTCATCAAACAGCAGATTAGGGTTTTTGAAAAATTCGTTGTTTGTGTCAAAGTATTCAAAATATTCGATTTTTCAAACACAACAGCCTTCAGTCGCACGATTGGACCATTCGTACGACTGAACTCATTCGTATACACTCATTCGCACGGCTGAACTCAGTCGTGTCTCTCATTTACACAGTTAAACAACTCTAGTCATTTGTTTTCGTTCGTCCTGCTCATTCGCACGACTGAATCCAATCGCACGATTGAATTCATTCGCATCTTTCATTCGCACGAGTGACCCATTTGCATAGCTCACTCGCACGAGTGAATTTATCATGTTCTAAGTTTACCAAGTCTATAGCAATGGAAGACCAGTTTGCTGCATTCACTGCTGGAATGAACTCACGTAGCCAAAACCTTCTACTTCTGGAGAATGAGATAGAAAACCACAACAAACCGCCAAAGTTGTTAAGGTTGGATGAATACCCACAGTGGAAACAGCGGTTTGAAATCTACTTGAATGGAGTTGACCCAAACCTTTGGACATCCATTGAGTCTGGTTACACGGTACCAGTTAATGCAAATGGAGTCAAATTTACTTTGGGAGGAATGAGTGAATCCCATAAGACT
The DNA here is from genome assembly GCA_025215565.1 of Flaveria ramosissima. Classification (NCBI taxonomy): domain Eukaryota; kingdom Viridiplantae; phylum Streptophyta; class Magnoliopsida; order Asterales; family Asteraceae; genus Flaveria; species Flaveria ramosissima. Next base: position 17,734,088 of record CM046032.1, on the reverse strand, counting down.
CTGCATAATGCTGAAAAGAAAGCATATGCCTTGTTGACTTAGTCTATACCTAAGGACATATTTCATCAGTTCTCTGAGAACAAGCAGTCTAAGAAGTTATGTGATGCATTGGATAAGAGATACACTGGAAATACACCTCTGAAAGCACTGAGGGCAAAAGCTCTTAAGAAGGAATTTGACAATTTCTCTCCGATTGGGAATGAGAGCTTGGATGATATCATTGATAGATTCTATCATCTGATGAGTGAGTTGCACACTCATGGCGTGACCACATTCATGGAAGATAAAGTCTCTAGTTTTGCTGATGGTCTGCCAGACAATTAATCCATTTGTGTCTAATTTGAGACAAAATGACATTCTTGCTACTTTAGACATAAATGATTTCATTTTGAAGTTAAGGGAGGAAGAACTACGTATGAAATACAAGTCAAAGAAAGGATCCTATGTTCAGAATCCTGCACTATACAATTCAATTCCAACTCCGGCTGCTTCAGGTGCACCACTACAAACGGCATTTGTGTCTAGCTCTTCTGCTCCTTCCCAAAGCAGTGCTTCAGGAACTGTAACGTCAGGGTCATCTGGAACCCAATACATAGTTCCTGAGGCAAATACTACCAAGTTGAAGACCGAGAATCTCGGAAATGTCATCGTGGTAGTTGCCAAAGAGCACATGGATCTTCTAGCTGCTGTTGTTCAATCTTATGATAGATTTGTTGCTGGTAAGATTGGAAACTGTCATCTTGCTGACGAGGACTACGAGCAAGTTGATGAAAATGAGCTAGAACGCATGGATATATGAGCTAGAACGCATGGATATAATGTGGGCCTTGGCTAGTGCTGTTAGAAGAGCCAAGAAGTTTGTGAAAAAGACAGGGCACAATTTGGTTGCAACGAAAGATACGATGTTTGGATTTGACAAAACCAGAGTCACATGTTTCAATTGTGGTGAAAAAGGTCACTTCAAACGTGAGTGCGTGAAGCGAAAGAAGACTGGAAATGGAAATCCTTTTCCTACATTCAACCGACAAGACAACCCAAGGACAAGGGATAAGATTGGAGCCCTCATCTTCAAGTCAAGAAAGAAAGTCTAAGGCGTTAGTTGCTCAAGGTGATGAAGGACAAGACTGGTCCTTCCGATTCGTTTTGTCAGGGTGAATCAAACATTGCCTTAGTTGATACATTGGATGATGGATCTGCAAGTGAAGGAGACATCATAGCTGAGCATTCACTTTTCCGATATCAAAGAAGCTATGGATGTTGTTGATCATTTGGTTGAAGAAGAGCTCAGTGCTACAAACTCAGAATCTCCAGTCATCGAAGATTCTGACACTGCGTTGATGGCTGATTCGTCTAGTTCTACACAGGTATGTTCTAAAGACGAATTATTTGAAAAACATGCTTGTACTGAATGTGATAAATTTAGAGAAAGCATTGATTTAAAATTTGCTAGGTTATTAGAACATAATGATAATCTAGTAAATGATTTACAACTCTGCACTGAAGCAAATCGTATTTAAACAAAATGAGTGCAGCTTCAAAGAAAAGATAGAACTGTTAGGGAAACAACTAAGGGAAACCGAGGTTGTTGCCTTAAATCAATCAAATGACATCAAATTCTATATAAATTCTTTGGAGGAACCTAAGAAGGAAAAAGCAGTTTTACAAGTGGAAGTTGATTCATTAAAACAAAAACTGCACAGTTTGGCAAGTTCTTCTCACATTGTTTAGAACCTTCTGAAAGAACGAAATGCAGGGGAAGGTCTGGGTTATAAGGTTGTACCGCCACCACATGAGATCCTTTTGAACACTAAATGTAGACCAATTAATAATAACCCTGTAAAGGATCATGTGGTGTCTACTGCTCTGGTTAGTGATCCAGATTCTATGGGTCAACCTGTGAAATCTATCACTAAACAGAAGGATTCTTCTTTGGAATCAACAAATAAGATACATGTTGAGAATTTGGATGCTAAAAGTGAAAAGGTTAAATTAGGGTCGGGTTCACAAAAGTCTATTTCAGAACCTAAGAGGCCTAATCCAATGAACCTTACACGTGTTAATCATCAAAATCCAAATAAAATGAAAATGAAAGATGTTTAAAATGTCAAAACAATTATATTTGTTAAAGAAAGTGAAACATCTAAAAAGGAAGAGTCTTCATCAAAACCCCGACCAAACTCAACCCCACTTCACAACATTCCTCAAACTGTTGAAGGGAGATCCTGCTACAGTTGTGGAAGACGAGGACATATCTCTCCAAATTGTCCTTATTATCAGACACCTAAAAAGAAAATTGAACTTTTTGATAAAAACCAAGAATTTCTGAAACTAGATTTAACGTGTCACCTAAGGTTACACCTAAGATTATTAGTGAACCTAAAGTTCAAACCATAAGCCAGTCGTCTGTTTACCACAAACAGGCCTTACACAAAACTGGTTTATGGAAGATCAAAATAAGTAATGTGTCTGATAGTGAGAATAAGAAGAAGAAAGATGTGCCCTCATCCTCTGAAGGACAGTTAGTTGAGTTCATGATTTGTGATACCTCTGGGACACCCAAGCCAGTTAAGGCTTGGGTCCCAAACATGAAATAATCATTTGCTTTGTATGTGCAGGGTGTCCATTACAGCGCTATCACTAATACCTGGATTATTGATGGTGGGGCTTCCATGCACATGACCGGGAATTCGTCTCTCCTTTTCAAAGTCAAGCAAATTAAAGGGGGACACGTATCATTCGCTGGGAATAAAGGAGGTTTCATCACAGCTCAAGGCGAAGTGGGAAATGAGAAAGTGAAGTTTGACAAGGTCAACTACGTTCAACAACTGCAGAAAGATTCAAAGTTATGTTTGACAACAAGAAGTGCTACGTGTTGAAGAAGGAGTATGTTGTCGAGGAGGATAAAATTCTAATATCAGCTTCAAGATATAACGATCTGTATGTTTTGGATCTATCAAAAGCCTCCACAACTGAGTCTACTGTCAGTGCTTCTTATCAAAGGCAACAGAGAGGGATTCTGTCTACTGGCATAGGAGAATGGGACACAATAATCCTAGGAAGATGAATCATCTGGTTCAAAATAATTTGGTGAATGGAGTTACAGTCAAGAATTTCCAACTCCCAGATTTCTGTGTAGCATGTAAGAAAGGGAAACAGACCAATAAGTCTCACAAAGCAAAGAAAGTCAATTCTATCGACATTCCTCTCGAGCTTCTACATATGGATTTGTTTGGCCCTGTCTGTACAAAAAGAATTGCTGGTGATTTGTACTGCTTTGTATTAACTGATGATTACTCAAGATTCTCTTGGGTGATGTTTTTGAAAGCAAAGTCAGAGATATTTGAATCATTCAAGCATCTAGTCACTACATTAGAATCACTCTACAAGCTGAAAGTTAGAAAGATTCGATCAGACAACGGAACAGAGTTCAAGAATCAGTGGATGGAGGCATTCTGTCGAGAAAAAGGAATTGTTCATCAATTTTCTTTTGCCTACACTCCACAGATGAATGGGGTTGCTGAAAGAAAGAATCAGAGCTTGATAGAGACAGCAAGGACAATGTTAGCCGACTCTAAACTGCCTATTCAATTCTGGAACGAGGCAGTGGCTAATGCATGCTATACTCTCAATCGAGTCTTAGTGGTCAAACGTCATGGAAAAACGTGTTATGAATTGCTCGAGCGACGTAAACCCAACTTGGAGTATCTAGAACCATTTGGAGCACCGTGCATGCTCTTAAAGAAAACTTAGACTGGGAAGTTTTATGAGAAGGCAGAAGAATGTATCTTTCTCGGATATAGTATACCAGATAAGAGAGTTTATAACAACTCAACGGGTTAGGTAGAAGTGTGGTGCAATGTTGATGTCCAAAGATACACCACCCCCCTTGCTGGCAAAGGACCTTCCTTCTTTTTTGACTATGATGGATTTTTCAAGTCCTTCAATCTACCTCCTTCTCATCTTGATGATGAGTTATCTGCTCGAATGATGTATGATGTTCTGAATACTCCTCCACTAGACCCGACATCATCGGTTCCATTAGACGATACTTCTAGCCCTTCAGGGGGAGAGCTTGAAGTAAGTGAGTCTTCCACTGATGATGAAGCAGTTGAGACTGCAAATGTAGACCAGGAGGAACAGGTTCCCGCTACCGAAAGTACACAAGCATCTGATCTTGATGCCTCTTGAACTTCTGAATCCCATACTCCAACAGCCTCAGAAACTGAACCTGGGATTCAAAATCTGGATAATGAGGTAGTTGTTCCAACCACTCCCGGAACTCGAGTTAATGTGCATCATCCCCTAGACAACATCATCGGGGATATTCTATCGGGAGTTCAGACACGAAATCAGCTATACTCAGCTGATTATGCCATAGTCATGGAAAAAGGTTATCTATACGATGGTGCTTATCGATGTTTCGTGTCTCAGTTTGAGCCAAAATATGTAACTAAAGCTTTAAACAATGAGGCATGGGTTAGTTCTATGCAAGAAGAACTCCTTCAGTTCAAGAAGTTAGGAGTATGGACCCTTGTCGACAGACCAAAAGATGCTAAGGTGATTGGCACTAAATGGGTCCTTAAGTGTAAGAAAGATGACCAAGGGGTGATAATCAGAAACAAGGCTCGACTTGTTATTCAAGGGTTTAGACAAGTCGAAGGCATTGACTACAATGAAGTGTTTGCACCTGTGGCAAGGATGGAAGCAATTCGTATCTTCTTAGCCTATGCATCCTACATGAAGATCAAAGTTTATCAATTGGATGTGAAAAGTGCCTTCCTTCATGGTGAAATCCGTGAAAATGTGTACGTCAGTCAACCTGAAGGATTTAAGGATCCTTATCATCGGGATAGACTTTATGTAAAGCCCCATTCCCGGGACGCTGACAGTTGGTTCTCATCGCACATAAAACATATATTTATATTTAATCATAAAGAAACATCGTAGCGGAAACATTAAAACGACATTCCATTTCATCATAAAAACCTTTGCAAGTTAATACATCATTTTCAAATTACAAAATACATGTTGCATTACATCACAAAAGCATTATAAAAATGGATGCCATCCAAAAGGAGCCAAGTAGCCGCCCCGTGCCATCCTCAGCAACTTTACCTGCCAACTAGAAACACTTAAAAGTCAGCGTTTCTGAGTGAGTTCTAGTTTTATAATAAAACATACTTTTCTTTCGTTTAAAACCGTACTTTACTTTTGCTTGCGATCACACATCATACGTACACATAGATAATATCATTATTATCTTCATCATTCATCCATTAACTTCCATTCATTCATACTTTCTTACTTTCATTCGTTCGTTCATCATTACATCTTTTCTTTTATCACTATCTGGATCAGTGTCATCAGCTATGCCCCAAACCAATGGGTACTAGGCCGAAGTTCATATTTGACTTCCACATTGCACATAGCCTGGCACCAGCACCGGGGTAAGCGACAAAGATCCCAACCGTATACTACACCCCCAACATTATGCATAATTCGAGTACTGGGCTGAAGTTCATAAATGACTTCCACACTGCATATAGCCTGGCACCAGCACCAAGGTGAGTAATCACTATAAACCACTATATACTACACCCCCAACATTATGCATAACTCGAGTACTTGGCTGAAGATCATAAATGACTTCCACACTGCACATAGCCTGGCACCAGCACCGAGGTAAGTAATCACTATACACCATGTACCACATCGTTGGTTAGTCACAAAGACTAGAACCCCTGCGTGTATCCTTAAGGGTTAGCTAAACCATACGCAGTTGAGCTTACGACATTTTAGAGCCGTGCCTCTCTATACATTTTTCTTGCAAGCCTTTCATACTTTCATTCATTCATTAATACATGCATTCATTCTTCATGTTCCTCTTTTCATTATATTCCACTTTACGTTACATAATACTTTCATTTCATTCATTAACATTCAACGTAAAGCCACGGGAAAATAACCACACATAATAAGAAACATCAACATAAACATACAACATCACCATACAGGGCATCATCATACGTACATAACATACATCATACATCATCATCATCATCATCATGCCCATCATAACGTCTATGACCTCAAAAGTCAACTTACACGAACCTCTGGGAACCTCCCTAGTCAAAACCCACATCTGCACTTTCCCTCGAAAGTCAGATAATAAACTATTGTTCTTTCGGGCGTATGAGCCCTACTTGGGCGTATGGACACCCTCCAGTCGCATGGCCTCCCAGACGACTAAACACTTAGGCGAATGGACATCAGGCGAATGGACCCTATGCGAATGGACCTATGCGGATGGACCTATGGGCGTATGGACACCTATGCGTATGGACTCTCAGTCGCATAGCTTTCATGCGTATGACCTTCAGTCGCATGACTTCAGGCGCATGGGCTTCAGTCGCATACCCTTCGTGCGTATGAACCTCAGTCGCATGGCCTCCAGGCGCATGGACATCAGTCGCATAACCTTCGATCGCATGCCTTACAGGCACATGAACTTTAGTCGCATGACTTTCATGCATATGGACCTCAGTCGCATGGCAATCGTGCGCATGGACCTCAGTCGCATGCCAATCGGCCGTATGGCCTCCAGTCGCATGCCATTCGGTCGCCTAGCCCTAGATGATGCAGAATGCAAATCATCCCGAACGCAAACTGCCATTTTCGGCCTCCAAGCTCACCCAAACTCGTTCTAAGCTCAAATCAACCATCCTAAACCTTAGAAACACCTACCACAACATCATTCAAGCACACACAAGCCCGAAATCAAACCCCACCCGCATCAAACACATACACATACGCATACATATGGGTTCAACACCCAACTTTTCAAAAACGGGTTTCAGATGTGTTCCAGCCCCAAAATCATTCAAAAGTGTGTAAAAGAGGGGTCTTAGAACTCACACAAACAACCCCGACGAGTAGAGCTTCGATCCAACCCGCTACACCTCAACTTTCATGCTCGAATCCATGAAAACCCGAAGCTTGAGACCACTTTCTTCCTCTTTTCTCTCGATGGCTGATTTTGTGAGGGGTGGGGGAGGGTGTGGGCTGCCCTCCCCTCTTTTATACTCCCACTCATTCAACCTTCTCCCGTTTTGGCAAGTTTGGTCCCTCGAATTTGGACTTTATTTCTTTTTCTTCTTTCGTCGGCTTCAAAGAAAATTTCCGGGTGTTACAAGTCCACCCCCCTTATTTAGGTTTCATCCTCGAAACCTGTTATTCCTCGAACAAACGTGGGTAATGTTGTCTCATCTCTTCTTCAGTCTCCCACGTAGGCTCAGATCCCTTTCTGTGCTTCCACTGTACGCCCACAAGTGGAACCACTTTATTCCTCAGCCTCTTCTCTTTTCGATCGATGATTGCCACTGGTTGCTCCACATAATTGAGTCGTTCATCTACCTCGATATCATCCAGTGGAACAATCATATCCTTGTCCGCCAAACATTTCCTCAGATGAGATACGTGGAATGTCAGGTGAATCCCACTTAGCTCATCTGGTAACTCCAATCTATAGGCCACCTCTCCTACTCGAGCAATGATTCGAAAAGGCCCTATGTATCTCGGGCTCAATTTGCCCCGCTTTTTGAACCGAATGATACCCTTCCAAGGTGAGACTTTCAACATAACTCTATCACCCACCTGGAACTCAATCGATCTATGTATCCTATCGGCATACGACTTGTGTCTATCTTTGCCTGTCTTCATAAAGGCTTTGATCCTCTCGAGCTTCTCAGTCGTAGCCTCGATCACCTTAAACCGTCATCGTGACCCTGTCAGGCGCTGTCAACCGTAGCATCTTCTTGCGACACACAATGTTCGCCTCGAAGTCCGCTAACCAATCCATCCCGAGAACCAAATCGAAGGGCGTATCTATATTCTTATTACTAACAGGCAATTTAGCCCAGAGAGCAGCAGGAATAAAACTTTTACTAGCGCTAGAATCGAACGACACAAAGGCTAAAGGTTGATTTACTAGAAACGTACGTGACACAATATCGGGGTCCGTCCTAGCCTCCTCCTGCGTCATCGTAAACGCTCTGGCACTCGTCCTTCTCCTCCAGCCTTCTTCACTCCCGAACCTTCAGCCCTCGGCTTCTTGCAATCCCTGATCATGTGACCTTCCTCACCGCAAGAATAACACCTCCTCACACCGCAGTTCCATGTCCGGTCCTTCCAAAACGGAAACAGACAATGGTCCCCAATCTACATTCCCCGGGGTGTTTTTGTCCACACTTGTCACACCTTCTCGACCCCGCATCAGATGTGACCACACGCTGGTCATCCACCCGTGCACCTTTGTTACTTGGAGCGGCTCCGCCACGTCCAAATCGCTTCCCGTTCCAGTTCCGATCACCCTCTCCTTTCTTGCTAGCTTCTGTCACCACCACAGTTCTTTCCTCGTATAATCTCCTCGCCAATCAACCGCGGTCGGGCAGCGATCATGTGCCTACGGACATCCGCCGGCAAGCCCTGAATGTACCTCTTAATCTTTCGTGACAGAGGCGTCACCTGATCCGGCACCAGCCGTGCCATTTCGTTGAATTTAGTGGTGTATTGCTGATGTGTCATGGTTCCCACCTCCAGCTGCAGGAACTCTCTTTCAACTTTGTCCATCTCATGGTGAGGACAGAACTCATCAATCACCAGCCTCTTCAACTCTGTCCACCTCATTCTCCCGATAGCCCTACTACCCTCAGCTTGGACAATATTGTCCCACCAACACAGAGCCAAGTCCACAAACGAGTGGGCAGCAAACTTTACTTTTTGATCCTCCCGGCATTCGCTGATGTTCAAAACAGCTTCCATTTCTCTCACCCACCAGTGAGCAGCAGCAGCAGTGCCGTTACCATCAAAAGTGGGGGGCTTGCATCGTTGAAACGCCCAATAGTTACAGCCTCGTGCCGCCTCCGGCGTAGGCTCTTCTTCTTCCTCTTCTTCATCATCAGATAGAACCGTTTCAGGCTCCAGTTGCTCCCGTCCTCCCGAGGACCTGTTTCTCTCCTTTCTTTCTCCTTCCTTTACAGCCTTAATTACTTCAGTCCCCACAAACGGTAAGATCGTTTGCATGACCTGATGAACCTCCAACTGCCTCTTTCACTAAGGCCCTCAAATTCGCACTCTCATCACCATCCTCCGGATGAGGGGTCTCAGGTTCTTCATGAACCACTTCTTCAGCTCTAGGTCTTCCTCTCGTGGCCCGTGGCCCAGCACCACGTCCACCACGATCTCCACTGCGCAAAGCTTTAGATGATCTACCACCGGTCATCCTCTAAACACACTGAAAGATTCAAACACTAACAGGGTCATTTAAGGGAACAACTCAGTTTATGTCAAGTATAGTAAGTACCTAATTACAGTGGTCAGTTGTGATTAGCCACTTACTTTACTCTTCATACCCCGAGCATTACCTATCCTGACTACATTAGCATCTAAATCTACATATAGCACATAAACCACATAACATGCGCACGTAATACCGATTAACATTAAGAAAATACCTGATGGCACGTAGCTACTCAGATTGGCATCCCTTCCCTTTCCGTCCCATTTTCAGTTTAAGTTAAGGTTTATTTTGAAAATTTACCCGTTTCACTTAAACTATGGCTCTGATACCAACTTGTAAGGCCCCGTTCCTGGGACGCTTACAGTTGGTTCCTCATCGCACATAAAACATATATTTATATTTAATCATAAAGAAACATCTTAGCGGAAACATTAAAATGACATTCCATTTCATCATAAAAACCTTTGCAAATTAATACATCGTTTTCAAATTACAAAATACATGTTGCATTATATCACAAAAGCATTATAAAAATGGATGCCATCCAAAAAGAGCCAAGTAGCCGCCCCGTGCCATCCTCAGCAAATTTACCTGCCAACTGGAAACACATAAAAGTCAGCGTTGCTGAGTGAGTTCTTTTTTTATAATAAAATATACTTTTCTTTCGTTTAAAACCGTTCTTTACTTTTGCTTGCGATCACACATCATACGTACACATAGATAATATCATTATTATCTTCATCATTCATCCATTAACTTCCATTCATTCATACTTTCTTACTTTCATTCGTTCATTCATCATTACATCTTTTCTTTTATCACTATCTGGATGAGTGTCATCAGCTATGCCCCAAACCAATGGGGTACCGGGCCGAAGTTCATATTTGACTTCCACACTGCACATAGCCTGCCACCAGCACCGGGGTAAGCGACAAAGATTCCAACCGTATACTACACCCCCAACATTGAGTACTGGGCCGAATTTCATAAATGACTTCCACACTGCACATAGCCTGGCACTAGCACCGAGGTGAGTAATCACTATAAATCACTGTATACTACACCCCCAACATTATGCATAACTCGAGTACTGGGCCGAAGATCATAAATGACTTCCACACTGCACATATCCTGGCACCAGCACCGAGGTGAGTAATCACTATACACCATGTACCACATCGTTGTTCAGTCACAAAGATTGGAACCCCTGCGTGTATCCTTAAGGATTAGCTAAACCATACGCAGTTGAGCTTACGACATTTTAGAGCCGTGCACCTCTGTACATTTTACTTGCAAGCCTTTCATACTTTCGTTCATTCATTAATGCATGCATTCATTCTTCATGTTCCTTTTTTCATTATCTTTCACTTTACGTTACATAATACTTTGATTTCATTCATTAACATTCAACGTAAAGCCACGGGAAAATAACCACACATAATAAGGAACATCAACATAAACATACAACATCACCATACAGGGCATCATCATACGTACATAACATACATCATACATCATCATCATCATCATCATTCCCATCATAACGTCTATAACCTCAAAAGTCAACTTACACGAACCTCCGGGAACCTCCCTAGTCAAAACCCACATCTGCACTTTCCATCGAAAGTCAGAAAATAAACTATTGTTCTTTCGGGCGTATGATCCCTACTTGGGCGTATGGACACCCTCCAGTCGCATGGCCTCCCAGGCGACTGAACACTTAGGCGAATGGACATCAGGCGAATGGACCCTATGCGAATGGACCCTATGCGAATGGACCTATGTCGATGGACCTATGGGCGTATGGACACCTATGCGTATGGACTCTCAGTCGCATAGCTTTCATTCGTATGACCTTCAGTCGCATGACTTCAAGAGCATGGGATTCAGTCGCATACCCTTCGTGCGTATGAACCTCAGTCGCATGGCCTCCAGGCGCATCGACCTCAGTCGCATAACCTTTGATCGCATGCCTTACAGGCACATGAACTTCAGTCGCATGACTTTCATGCGTATGGACCTCAGTCGCATGGCAATCGTGCGCATGGACCTCAGTCGCATGCCAATCAGCCGTATGGCCTCCAGTCGCATGCCATTCGGTCGCCTAGCCCTAGCTGATGCAGAATGCAGTTCATCACGAACGCAAACTGCCATTTTCGGCCTCTAAGCTCACCCAAACTCGTTCTAAGCTCAAATCAACCATCCTAAGCCTTAGAAACACCAACCACAACATCATTGTAGCGCACACAAGCCCGAAGTCAAACCCCACCGGCATCAAACACATACACATACACATACGCATACATACGGGTTTTGAACCCCAACTTTTCAAAAATGTGTTTCAGATGTGTTCTAGCCCCAAAATCATTCAAAAGTGTGTAAAAGAGGGGTCCTAGAACTCACACAAACAACCCCGATGAGTAGAGCTTCGATCCAACCCGCTACACCTCAACTTTCACACTCGAATCCACGAAAACTCGAAGCTTGAGACCACTTTCTTCCTCTTTTCTCTCTATGGCTGATTTTGTGAGTGTGGGGGAGGGTGTGGGCTGCCCTCCCCTCTTTTATACTCCCACTCATTCAACCTTCTCCTGTTTTGGCAAGTTTGGTCCCTCAAATTTGGACTTTATTTCTTTTTCTTCTTTCGTCGGCTTCAAAGAAAATTTTTGGGTGTTACAGTTAATAAAGTGGACAAGGCTCTCTATGGACAAGGCTCTCTTGGGTTACAGGTGGATCAGACACCAAATGGAATCTTCCTGCATCAGTCCAAATATGTAAGAGATATCCTTAGTCGGTTCGACATGGATAATGCAACGGTTGCTGGGACTCCACTTGCCACGAACCACGATGTGGCACCCGACGAAAATGGTGATTTGGTAGATGCCACGATGTACCGAGGAATGACGGATCTCTTATGTACCTCACAGCTTCTCGTCCTGATATTATGTACGCCACGTGTCTCTGTTCCAGATATCAGGCCATTGGGGTCAAAAGGATCTTTCTTTATCTGAAGGGTACTCCAACACTCGGGTTGTGGTATCCTCATGATAATGACTTTGAGATTACAGCGTATAGTGACTCGGACTATGGTGGGTGCAAGATGAATTACAAGTCAACATCAGCGGGATGTCAGTTCTTTGGAAGACACTTAGTCACCTGGAAGTGTAAGAAGCAGACATCTGTTGCTCTGTCAACATGTGAAGCTGAATATGTTGCTGCTGCAAGTTGCTGTTCACAAATCATTTGGATTCAATAGCAAATGCGGGACTATGGTTTGCAATTTTCTAACACCCCTATCTTTGTTGATAATTGTGCTGCAATAGCTGTCACTAAAAATCCGGTCCAACACCCAAAAACTAAACACATCGGTATTAAATATCACTTTATACGTGATTGTTTTGAAAAGCAATTAATTGATGTTGTTAAAATTAATACAGATTTTCAACGCGCGACCTCTACACAAAAGCTTTTGACAAACCTCGGTTTTTATATCTTTTGGAGATCAATGGCGTGAAAAAGAAAAGTGTTGTGATTCCAGAAGAGTCGAGTTTGTAGTCCGCCAAATTTTTCTTTTTTTTAGTTTTTTTTATTATTTTTTTTATTTTCCTGTCTTTGAAAATCCAAAAAACACAAAAATATTTTCGGTTTTAGAATTTTCGGAGGAGTATAGTTTAGTTTCATTATGTATTTAGTTCAGTATTTAATTACTTAAAAAAATTGGGGGCGGGTAGAGTAGCTCAAAGTAAAAAAATCAAATCTGTGAGATTGATTCAACAATTTTGGAAAATGATAGTACGCAGGGAATTAATTATTTGGGACATCAATAGAATTTAAATGATCAAAATGCTATATTCAAATTACAAGTCTGAGAAGTCTAAGCAAAATAGAGAAAAAATGATAGTAAACTAGTCTGCTACTGAGGTAACATAGAGAAAGTAGACCTAGAGGTTGCTAGTTCATTATATGATGTGTCAGTAGATTCAACACAATAGACGAGTAGACTTCATAGGTGAATCAAATTCAAACTAAGTTGTTCAACTTGCTGTGGGTTCTCATCTTATCCCTGGTTAACACAATCAACGCATTTCGAATAAGGGGTGACGAGCAAAATAAACGCCACAAATGTGTGCGGATGACCATAAAAATGAGCAAAGCACATGAAAAAAATGTTAAGCGCAATCAAGCTAATAACTAATGTTGTTGGTGTGTTATGTGCAAAAGAAATAAAGGTGCTCTAACAAGAAGATAGGTTGTGTGTCTCTCTGCTATGCGATGACACTGACCTGAGGATAAGCATAACCTAAATATTCAAGATTTCATTGTTGTTTGCGCCTCTTTTCTTTGTGATGGCACTGACCTGAGGCTTGGCATCTCTCTGAAAGCTCTTAGAATAGTTTCTTCTTGTCAAATACCCGTAGACAGCTCAAAGATCTCCTGAGGAATGTTGATTACCATATAAGTATGGGATCCACAAATGCTTGTTGAAATAATATAACCTAACTCATCACCACGTGAGTCAAAAATCTGTGTAGGATTTAAGTGGACAATCATCGTGACTGCAACTCTCGACAGTCAAAATCATTGTGTGCATCTTATAGCTCTAGTATGATTTCCTGAAAGTGCTATTGACTCTCAGACAAATAAGGATCAAGTATCCAAATACATATCATAGAGGTCCTAAATGATTATGATATACCTGTATGATTCCATATGAATCTTTCCAGATATGATAAAATTAAATGGAAGCTGGTCTGCTCAGGAAGTAAAATCAGTTAGAACATTTCTAAAAGGTTTTAGTTCACCTCAAACCAAAAACTCAAAAATATGTCTTGTTTTGTTTCAATTCAAGTTGTTTTCTGTTTTCGTTTTTTCATCGATGTCAGACTATATAACTAGATGAAGTCTGTGAATCACAAAGTAAAAGGGTCACGTCTGAGGTGACCAATCGGTTCCAAAATTAAAAGGAACACGTCTGAGATGATCAAATGATTTTCTTTTAAAAGGATCACGTCTGAGGTGATGAAATGATTTTCTGTTAAAAGGGTCATGTCTGAGATGATCATTGGTCATAATATCATAAATCAAAGGTTAGATTTTGAGTGTAGGGAAATATTTGAGGTCAAACTCATGAGTATGAGCCAATCGCACGATTGAATCATAAGTATGAGCCAATCGCACGATTGAACCATACGTATGAGCCAATCACACAATTGGACCATGAGTATGGGGCAACCATGCGATTGGATCACAAGAATGAACAATCGTACGACTGGATGAAGCAGTCTGAGCCAATCGCACGACTGAACCCCAGTCGCACGCATGAATCATGCGTATGGATCCAGTCGCACGACTAAAACTTAAAAACACTATAAATAAGGGGGTAGTCGGTCGGATGCTCTACCACCCTTCAAAAACTCTCAAAAACCACTCATACCCAGACACTTTGCCAAATTTTCGTTTACTGTGATTGATCTCCGATTATTATACTGACTGATTTCTCACTCATCTACAGGTACTTTGCAACTGAAATCAGTTCAAATGAATGGTTTAATCGAACCCTATATGACCAAAAGGATTAAGATCAATAACCGGGACTTTAATCTAAAATAGACCACTTAAATGAGCGCAAATGTTGTTTTAAATGATAATAAGTTCTATTTCGAGTTCCTGCGAGTCTAATGAGTCTAAACATGAAGTGTAATATAACGTTTTGACAAAGATTCTGAGTTAGAGTGACGAACAGAGCAAGATGCGAATAGACACTCCATATGAACCTCAGTCGCATGATTGAGCCAGGCGCATGATTCAATCGCACGAGTGAATCAATCGGTGACTCAGTCGCACGACTGACTCAACTGCATGGCTTAGCATACGACTAAGTTCAGTCGCAGGCTCAATCGCACGACTGAACTCAGTCACAGGCTCAATCGTACGACTGAACTCAGTCGTATGGTTCAATCACACGATTGAACTAGTGGATCAAAATCAGCAAAAATTTAACTGTTATCTCCTTTGCACAAATCTAATTTATATGTTTCTTGTGTTACAGCAACATGGCTGAAAGATGGACTATGAGCACCAAGCACAACATCTGTGCTCATTTGGATGCTACATCCCGGAATGCTTCTGAGTTTGTTGAGATCATAGCCTTCCTACGTAGATCGAGGATCTACAAGGCTATCTCTACTCCATGCACACCCTACAGATCTATTCAGCAGGCCTTCTGGAAAGTGCCTCAGTTGACCGATGTCGTTGAGCCACACTGTATCCAGAGCTCTATCTTCGGAAAAGACATTGATATCACTAAAGATGACCTGAGGATGGTCTTAGATCTGGGTGAGGTTGAAGCCTACCCAACCAAGTTGCATCCACTGACAGTTCGAGGTTGCTTTCTGAGGATCAAGTACACTGCGGACATCAATTCCGACATGCTGAACAAGAGCAACATGTGCCCCCAGTTCAAGTACTTGGCACATGTGATCCTGAAATGCATAGCCTCTAGGGGGGAGGATTTGATGAGATGTCTAACCAAATCCAAAATGCATATGTTGCACTGGTACTGAACCACCCGTTCAGTTTCTCCCCCATGTTGTTCTCTTACTTGATCGAGAACATTGAGGCCAAGGGCAAGGAAGGCTTCTGTATGTATCCAAGTTTCTTACAGATGATTATAGACGAAAAGCTTCCTTTGCTGCCAAAGGAGAAGGATGATGTGGTTGTATTAGAGGTGATGGATGACACACCACGTTGGGTAGGATGAAGGTATACCGGGGGAAGCAGGTGAAGCCCCCGGTCAGGAGACTGTTTGGCCATCTGGCTAATGAGGATTATGTGGCGCCTTCACGGAAGAAGTGGCGTCATGATGATAGTGATTCTGATGTGGAGCCCATTGTGGTTCCCACTGAAGAAGAAGAGGATGATGATGATGACCCTGATGATGGTCAAGGTGGTGGGGATACTGGTCCCAGTCAATCAAGGGCCACTGACACGTCTACTATATCTCCACCATCTCCACACGGTACTTCTGATGCACCTGGTGGATCTGAGCAGGCTGCTTTCCACCAGGATTTCCAGTTAGATGAAGAAGAAGGGTCTGATGATGAGCCTCTCGTCAGGCGAGTCGGTAGCCGGGTTATGGCTACCGAGAAGGGAAAGAGGCGGTTGGTGGACGCCAAGCTGGTTCTAAGGGTGATGAGACTGATGTTAGTGATCCAACATACACACCTAACCAGCCAATCAGCTTAGGGATTGGAGGCGTAGCTTGTAGCACTACAGATTGTGGACAATCCTAAACCAGCAGGAAGACCCCGAAAGAGCCAGAAGAAGCCCCAGATGGAGATATTAATGGATCTGATTTATTGGATTGATCTTCATATTCATATGACTTTGACTACATAGTGTTTTCTTTTAAACCTATGTGAGCAGGGTTGTTTCCCACCCAACTGAAAACTTGAAATTTTGACATTGATTGGATTTTTGTGAGTTACTTGTAATTTATTTATGATAAGTTATTATTTTGGTTATAAATGTTGTGGTTGTGACAATTCATTATTTCTTATTATTACTGTACTTCATTGAGCTTAACATGTTGGATGTTACTCATTATTGTATTTGTGAATGTAAAGTGAAATATGGACGGTCATGGTAGAGGACGTGGACATGGCAGTGGACGTGGCGTTGCCACTATGAACATGACCCCGGCTGAATTAGCCGCTTTGATTAACCAGCATGTGCAGGCAGCGCTGAACACCCAACCTGCCTAATTTGGAGGTAAACAATGACCCTGGTCATCAACTACGCAAATATTCTATTAGACAGTTAACCTTTTCGGTTTAGTTAAACACACTGAAACGTTGAATACGGGACGGCCTGGATACACGTACGAGGCATTCATGGACTGCAAACCTCATACCTATAGTAGATCTAAGGGAGCTGTAGGGCTTGTAAGGTGGTTTGAGAAGACTAAGTCAATTTTCGCCAAATGTAACTGTCCAGCGGCGAACCATGTGAAATACGCCACAGGGACGCTTGAGGGTGCAACACTCACGTAGTATTGCACAAGTGCAAATGTGTTGGATCTAGAAAGGCTGGTGCAACCAAAACCAAATCACTTAGACTATTTTGGTGCAACTAATAAAGGACTTCCGAAGCTAAGTGTGGAACTTCCGAAAGAAAAGGAGTTCTTCCGAAGACAAAGTGTAAGATCAACTTCCGAAGGAAAACTCCAACTTCCGAAGACAAAGTATTCACTTCCGAAGATCAAGACTGAGAAGAAAAGATCATAAGTCAACTTTCGAAGTATGAAGAAATGAAGAAGTCCTCAAGCCTCGGAAGAATAGCTTCTTCTGAAGTATAAGTGGCTTCGGAAGAACTTGTTCTTCCGAAGCCAACTAACCTTTGGAAGACACTACTATGAACCAGTGAACATAAGTATGGTCTCTCTGACACTCCGCTGCAGACCTCTGAGATACTGCATGGCGTTTTCTCAAAAGCCATGTTGTTGACCATACTTTATTCCACTGTTCACCTTTATAAGTTTGTACAGTTGCCAACTTTAGTTGGTGACAAAAGGTAAGTCATGGACATGTCATGACTACCATATCTTAGATGATACTTTATCTAAGATACCTTAACTTTAGCATTGTAGTATATGTTTTAGTTATAGGTTTCCAGCTGGTATCAAAGTACATCCAGCAATAGGATCTAGTATATATAGTTTCTCATTGTAACTCTTGTAACATGCTTGTAAGAGTCTTGTAATACTTTGAGTTGAGAAGTAATATATACAAGTGCCTTGAAAAATTATTTCTTGTGTTTTTGCTACTTATTATATTATTATCAACTCTTAGAAGAGATTCTACTTCATCTGATCTGAGTGTAGTATAAGTGAGTTTGAGAGAAATCCAAGTGTTAAGTGACAAAACTCTAAGGAGAAAACTGGTGACTCTGCTGGATACAAAGAAAGGAGACAAGGTACCAAGTCAACCCCTTGTGCCTAGGAAGAAGATTATCTAGTGGAGGTTCGAAGACTCTTCTCACAACTTTGTTGAGGAGAGAGAGAGAGAGAGTGGAGAGCTAAACATGCTAAATGCCTCATCTCTGCAACACTTAAGCAGATTTGATATTGCTGAGTTAGCAGATTAGCCACTCTCCAACCCCTCCAACTCTGAAGTAGCGGCTCACATCAGAAATCACCTGAGCAATCTTCATCTGGCCGAGCTAACTGCTAGGACCAAGATTGAAGAAGAGTTGAAACTGAGAGAGGAGGAGAAAAGAAAGGGATCAGCAACCAAAGGCAAAGCCTTTCTGCAAATGGTTAAGGGTCTTGAACTTGAATCCATAGTTAGATGGGAGTATGACTATAACTCCCATCAACTAACTCTTTCAGGGGGCAAACAAAGGGTACATGTCATTCAGAGTGATAGACTGGATCTCCTATCCACTAATGAATTGTACTAACTTCTCAGCACCACTTCGGGAAAGAACAAGCAAACAGACAAATATCTTTTGTCCTTGGTGTTAAAGGTTTTGAGAAGCAGAAACAAGTGAGGTTTTGGTAGCATCAGCCTACGGGGAGTTTGTTAGATCTAGAAAGGCTGGTGCAACCAAAAGCAAATCACTTAGACTATTTTGGTGCAACTAATAAAGGACTTCCGAAGCTAAGTGTGGAACTCCGAAAGAAAAGGAGTTCTTCCGAAGACAAAGTGTAAGATCAACTTTTGAAGGAAAACTCCAACTTCTAAAGACAAAGTATCCACTTCCGAAGATCAAGACTTAGAAGAAAAGATCCGAAGTCAACTTCCGAAGTATGAAGAAGTGAAGAAGTCCTCCAGCCTTGGAAGAAGTAGCTTCTTCCGAAGTATAAGTGGCTTCAGAAGAACTTGTTCTTCCGAATCCAACTAACGTTCGGAAGACACTACTATGAACCAGTGGACATAAGTATGATCTCTTTGACACTCCGCTGCAGACCTCTGAGATACTGCATAGCGTTTTATCAAAAGCCATGTAGTTGACCATACTTTATTCCAATGTTCACCTTTATAAGTTAGTACAGTTGCCAACTTTAGTTGGTAATAAAAGGTAAGTCATGGACATGTCATGACTACCATATCTTAGATAATAATTTATCTAAGATACCTTAACTTTAGCATTGTAGTATATTGTAACTCCAGGATAATCAAACTTGAATCAAATCATGAAGAATTAGATCAAAATAATGATAAACACAATAAAACCCCTTTTGATCTATCTTGATTGCATATAATTTGAATAATATGAAAACCCCCAATCAATTGGTCATCCAACCATTAACCTAATTCTAATTACAATTAGGCTATTTATAGTCTAGTTTAAGTTTCCATATTTACACATAACCCCCTAGACTATATATTTAGACAAAAACATGACTCAAAGAAAGTAAAATATATTTTGTTCACACAAAATATATTTATTACAATAAAACTCCTAGTCATTTAAATCTTCAACGTCTTGTCTCGGTTCCTCGTCTCGAGCGTGTCGGGTTTGACTTTTGTTGACTTTGACCGTGACGTTGACTTTTGTTGACTTTCATTGTGTTGATAATATAGACTATCTTTTCCAGCTCCAACAATACTCCCCCTTAGTCTATCATTATCAACGTCTTCATACGAATTCAGCCCCGAGAAATCAACTGTAGAAAGATCTTCAAATTAAAGCTTTTTGAATTTGATGAGAAAAGTTATTCATCTCATAAGCTCCCCCTATTTATATGCTCCCCCTTTTTTAGTGCATCCTTTGTGAGGATATTGGAACAACTTTCCCAAATCTCTAATTTCGAGTGCTTCAGAAGATGTAGGAGGATTCCTAGCTCGGTATCTTCTGCAAACTTGAGGAACAGGTTCTCTGATCAGGTACACTGCTCAATTGATGATCGGCCATCACTTACAGCAAAATCTGAAAACATTCTCAAACACAATCTCGACATTTCTAATTAGATCATTTCATTTTAACAAATAAACCCGTGTTTATCTGTGTGTGAAAAACAAGCGAATCCGTGTTCGTTTGTACGCAGTTTCTCTGAAATGCTTGAAAAATGATAAAATTGTATCAGTATAATATGGAAGACCTAAAAGAAATTTTGAACAAAAAATTTATTATATTTTTTATTTTTATTATATACATTTATTATAACATTTTTTTAATCTATATTTTTTTATAACCGAGAATTGAATCGATCATGAGATCACATCCTCAAGATATACTTTAGCACAAGATGAATTTAATCATCGACAAGCAATGAGATCACACTCATAACTGAATCTAATAACAGTCTTTGAATGATTTTTGAATTTGTCAAACAGATCAATAACGATTGCTGGTATGTTTGTCCACTTAAACTCATGCCCTATCTTTTTCAACAAGCAGAAGATGATTCGTTAAGGTTCGATTATATGCTTTAGAATGCTAGGACCCCACAATCATTTGGAAAAAACCCTCACCCAACCTTAGGATTTCTTGAATTTTGTAACGATCTTTACAGAGCAAGGCTTGTACATTAGTGTGCAAGTGATTATCGACAGAATATTGCATTCTGTGATGAATTCATCATTTAGATGATTTGACACTACTTAGACCAAAATGGTGAGAGCTCCAGGTCTATACTCACGTATAACAAAGGAGATGACCATTTAATCATGTGCCGATGAGAGCTCCAGGTCAGTACTATCGTACAGCAGAGGAGATCATCACTCCAGGTCAGTACTTCCGTACAGCAGAGGAGATTAGCACAAACACAAGACACATAAATACACTAGACATGACTCAAAGATATGGCTTATATGATTTGTATCATGGTGGGTGAAAGATCAATTCTCAATCCAATTTTTGTCAGGACTCAGTTTTTGTGCAGGCCAAAATGATTGCGTAAATCCAGACATTCTTAAGCATATATTTTAATTTAAATCATCATTATTGCCGTCTACTTTATTTTCAGGGCTGAGTCTACCAAGCATATCATTAAAGAATCTGATTGTTTTTCTTTTATTTACAATTAAAAAAAAAGATGTCAATCAGATAACAGCATCAGTTACTATCATTTCTCATTTTAAAAACGCAAATCATGCAAAAACAAGCATTGTAAGAAGATATACAATCATTTCTCAATCATCTCAAATGAAGTTCTCATTTCTCTTTTCATTTTTATTTACTTATAGTCTCCCCCTAAATTTTTATTTTTGCAATTTTTTTTTATTTTGTATTTATTTTTTTATTTTTTTTTATTATTATTTTTTAATTATATTTTTATTTTTTTATTTTTAAATTTTTTTTAAACTGTACAAAAATAAAAATTTATCAAAGAAGGTCTTCCAAACTACACTGATATGAAGATAAGAAATAAAATCTCAAGAAATATGCAGTGATTGTGAAGTGAGAACGGTGATTGTGCATATAAATATCCAGATTGTGGATAAAATACCATGACCTTAACCTGATTGTTCCGCCTCAAATTTGAATCAAGAACAATCTCTGTCAGTAGTAAACCGGATTACTAACAGTCCTCCTGAATTGTTCCTGCACTCATTAACAAATTAGTTAGAAAGGGAAACCCAGGCCATCGTAGTCCTGGAAGTTCCTTTTTCATCAAGATAAGTAACAAGCTTCTGCACACAACCGTTTAAACAATCGGGGATTGTTGTATCCTTCTTTTAATTTGCCAAATTTGTTTCGGTTCAATTAACTTGGATTGAATGAATTAAATTTGGAAATCATTTTCTGTTTAAGACCGGAAGGAAAAGAATTTGGTTTTAAACCTTTGGTCATTTTCATGTTTGAATCATGTGAAACCGGCTTCACATGAAAAGGTTTGGATGGAAGATTTTTCATCCAACCATTCAAAGATGGTTGCTTTTATCTTTTGAACCAGAGAAGCAACCCTGTTTCCTTTACCAACTTGAACATTCTTTGTGGACTGTGATCCGGAGAGAAGCAATTCGGTTTGCCTTTACCATCCGAAACAAGTCTTTGAGGACATTTCTTTACCACATGACCTTCTTTTCCACACTCAAAACAAGCTTGAAAGGCTTTTGATTCTTTGTAGTTCCATGTAGTGCATGTGGTGATGAGGATTGCTTGGAGCTTGTAGCAGATTCTTGCTTGTTCTAAAGTTCCTGTGCAAATCAGGGAATGAGATCTTCACTGGTTGATTGGATTGTTTTGCAGTTGGAGAAGAGATCCGTATCGGTCTTGATTCAATTTTTGGAAGCTTTTGATACTTGACAATGTCTGGAGATATCTTGATCTGGAGGAATCAACACGCTCCTCTGTGTTTGATTCATCATCTGAGCTTATCCAGTCTCGTATACACAAATCTGCTTCCAAAGGATCTTGATTGACACCTCCTATTGTGTCGGCTTCGGTTATAGAATTTTGATTGCCTGATGATTCAACAATTGTTCTTCTTTGACAAACCTGACGGGAACAAACGAAGGAATGTTACCTGATTTGAATTTGTTGAAGAAGGTTGGAGAAGCAACTGATATTGATGATGAAGCATCAGAAGTGGAATCGTCATTAATCTTCTTATCAGACCCCTGCCTGAGGAATCCCAAACCAATAGTTGAATCCTGCACATCTCTAACCTCTTTAAGATTAACGCTGCTTAAACCTGCATTTAAACGATTAGTTTCTGTAGCTTCAATCAAATCATTTGTTGAATGAGGTCTGGGGATTGGTGAATAACATAAGTAGAAGGAGGTGGAACTGAATTAAATACAGTTTCACCATCAGATTTATATCCAATCCCATGTTTTACCCGCACCCCTTGTTGTTTAGCAATAAGCTCATCCTTTTTCATGTGTGAAAGGGTCCATTTATCAAGATTTGTTGAAGCTGAGTTGTTTCAAATTGAGCTAAAACAGCCCTTTCTTTCAAAATATTAATTTCAACGTTACGCTCCAAAATGGTTCTTCTTAAAAGATCATTTCAGCCAATGCTTCATTAAGTTTTCTTAAAAAAGCAATTTCATTTTTTTAATTCCTGATTGATTGTTTTTAATTCCTTTTCATTTTCCAGTAACAATCTGTTGGCCTTATAAATCCCAAATAATCTGATTTTGCAAGATGAAGAACACATATCCTGAACAATCTCATAAGAAAGACCCATGATAGTTCGTTCTGCAGCTAAGCTCTTTTTACAGTTGCAACCCTTGTGATTTCTTGTTGTTCCTCTTCTTTGACCTTCAGCATCTCGTTAGCCTCATATTCTTTCTTTCTTTTATCAGCTTTTCCAACCTTATCATCATCAGTTATCACAGACTCTGGTTTAGTGTTATTATCGACTCTCAGAGCTTCATAGTTCTCTTCAGCAGTTTCTCTGAATTCAAAATTCACATCCGAATCAGTTCTCATTAACTTCAACTTTTCAATCATCTCTGCTTTGTAATCAAGTATGCTTGTTACAGAAGAAACAAGATCAGTATTAAGCTTGTTGGTTTGATGTGGGAACACGGCTTGTTGAAATTCTTTTCTTTGACTATCCAGCTCGAGAGATTTTAGTCTGTTGATCATATCCATAAGTTTTGTGTCGACATAACCTCTTTCTTGCTTCAACACTTTTTAATTTGATGATTCCATGCAGACGACGGAAGAGAGTCAAGAAGCTTTTGAATTTGTTCATGATTACTGAGATCAGGAACATGCTTCTTAAGATTATTTGCCACCTTTAAGAATCGATCAATCAAATCTGACAATTTTTCTTCTTCATTGCTGCAAAAGAGTCAAACCGGCTTTCTGCCATTGTGAGCTTATCTGATTAAAGTCTTCTGAAGATGACATGATTGTACAAATTTTGAACAATTAAACGTCCCAAAAAGTTTAGAATAATTCTCCCCCGGGAAAAATATTATTTGTTAAATGTCACGCTAGACAATCTTAGCAACTGGGGTCAAATGCTTTAGATTGATTAGTTTCGCCGACAATGTCGCACAAAACAAGCTTGAACTTTCGTTCAAAGATACTTTCGGCAGCAATTTCGCTTGTAATTCAACCACAATCACTGTTGAACTTTCGTTCATGATGAAACTAGTTTCGTAGGACAGCAGAAGAAAACAACTTTAATGAGGATAACCGATGTAGTTTCGCTGGAAGAACTCGTAGTTTCGCGTGGATGAAATGGTAATTTCACTGAACGAAGCTGAAAAACTTTTTCAACACGAAATCAATCTGAAAACGCCCAAATCCCAATGGATTTGATACCTGATGATTAACAGAGCTTTCCCAACCAATAACAAGCAAACTTCAATCAATTTCCATGTCAATAACACTCAAATTTGATCCGAAATTGATGAAAACATGATATTGAACAAAAACAACCAAAACCTCAACTTCTCTCTCTAAAAATCTTCAAATCTTCAGTGAATTTGATCCAAAATGGCTCTGATACCAAATTGTAACTCCAGGATAATCAAACTTGAATCAAATCATGAAGAATTAGATCAAAATAATGATAAACACAATAAAACCCCTTTTGATCTATCTTGATTGCATATAATTTGAATAATATGAAAACCCCCAATCAATTGGTCATCCAACCATTAACCTAATTCTAATTACAATTAGGCTATTTATAGTCTAGTTTAAGTTTCCATATTCTATATATACTTAAAAACAAAGGTCGGTGGCCATTAACAAGCCACCGAGTTTTGTTGTACATATATACTTAATATTCAATAGTTATAATCAAGGAGGCTTTGGTTGGAGTGGTAAGCCCGTAACATTTTATCAAAACTCATCTTGGGTTCGAATCCCATAGATAGCATGTTGTTGTTTCTTTGATTTTTTATCCTTTTTTTCTTTTACCTTTCTATATACATATTTTTTTATTTTTACGTTTATATTTTTGTTTACGGGTCGGTACGATACATTTGGATGTAATCAGAAACGACTAGGGTTAAATATAAATTTCTTTCGTGTCTATTTTTGTACAAACTTTAAGACGACTATTTGCGTTTCGACATACGTCTACCTTTTGACCTATAGTTTCTTCAGGAAATGAATTTCGTCAAATATAAAAAACGTTTTCTTGATTATTTTTATGTACGCTTTAAGTTGGTCTATGTTTCTAGGTAAGTTTTGTTTGAAAATACGTTGGGTCAACTATAATATGTCTTCATATTTTCATTCATCGGTATAAATTCGAGTCACTTTATGTATTGACCTAAATTTAGTTTGGAAACAAGCCGGGTCGATTTTACTCTATACTTTAAAACGTTGCATATAATGTCGCGGCAACGCGCGACGGGTAAAAAAACTAGTTTACACATAACCCCCTAGACTATATATTTAGACAAAAACATGACTCAAAGAAAGTAAAATATATTTTGTTCACACAAAATATATTTATTACAATAAAACTCCTAGTCATTTAAATCTTCAACGTCTTGTCTCGGTTTCTGTCTCGAGCGTGTCGGGTTTGACTTTTGTTGACTTTGACCGTGACGTTGACTTTTGTTGACTTTCATTGTGTTGATAATATAGACTATCTTTTCCAGCTCCAACATATATGTTTTAGTTATAGGTTTCCAGCTGGTATCAAAGTATATCCGGCTGTAGGATCTAGTATATATAGTTTCTCATTGTAACTCTTGTAACATGCTTGTAAGAGTCTTGTAATACTTTGAGTTGAGAAGTAATATATACATTGAAAATTATTTCTTTGTATTCTTTGCTACTTATTATATTATTATCAACTATTAGAAGAGATTCTACTTCATCTGATCCAAGTGTAGTATAAGTGAGTTTGAGAGAAATCCAAGTGTTAAGTGACAAAACCCGATCCTGCAATCTTCTTTGTTGAAAATGTCAAAACCTAGTCCTTGCTTTTGATTTGTTGACGATGAGGATTTGGTTTCAACTTTTGCTTTTGAATCAATGGAGTTTTTCATTTGTTTCACTGTGAAACCTTTTCTGATTAGATTGAATTCTTTGTAGATTTGATCTTGTTATCAGATCTGCTTTCAGCAGAGGATTTCACAGAAGCTTCAGTCATCTTATGAGCTTTGAGAACTTCGGGAATGAACTTCACAAATGGCATAATTGCCTTGACTGGGCTCCGTGGTTTTTTGACAGTTACAGTTTTGTCTGAGTACTCTTTTATTTTGATGCGATGACATAATTTGATTTTATCCTCATTTGTTTCAATGTAAACACTTGGTTTATTTTGAGGATTTGTAGTCTGTGAAACTATTGATTTAGTTTCGATAATATTAGGTTCATTTGGCTCAGAAAGAGTGAGTGACTCAGGCATGATAGTGTAATTGTCATTATAAGGAGGAGGACATGAATTGTATCCTATTCCAGTCATGTCTTTCGGATCCTTTTGTGAATCAAGCAACTCTTTCAGCTTTACTGAACACAGTTGAAACTTTTCAAGTTTCACTTCAGTGGCTAATTGCTCAACTTTGGATTGAGTTAACAATTCAGTTAACTTTTCATTTTTTGCTGTAGAGTATACTTTTCCCCATGCTATTTTTGAATGTCTGAAAGCAAATATTTGATTTTAATTTCAATGCTCTTCATTTCATGTTTTAGCATTTCAGACTTTACTTTTTCTTCTCTGATTTTAGCAGCCAGTTTGTGGTTGTGCTCACGATTCCCTTCAGTTCATTAACGCATTTTTCACTACAAAGATTTGATTTTACCTGAGATGGTATCGGAGTGGGGCCATCATTTATGTGAGCCATAAGCTCCAATTACATACTCCATTCCATGAGCTTGATTAGTCAGTTGAGGCTGACTTTGAGGAGATTGTTGATGCTGAGTTTGATGGTGAAATTGTTGTTGATTGTTTGACTGGAAGCTTGAACTTAGTTGTGATGATGATTAAACATGAGAACTTCTTTGAAAGTTGTTGTTGCTTCTTCTTGGTGCATTACATTCTCTTGAAAAATGGCAAGCCATACCATAGTTGAAACACTTAACCTTGGACTTGTCATATCCAAGTTTAGTATTTTCATTCAAACTTAGATTCTTTCCCTTCCTGAAGAACTTTTTAGCCCTCATAGCTATCATGGTCATTTGCCACTGTAGATGCATTTCTTCCACATCATCAGGATCCATTTCTTCTAAGTCTTCTTGTATTAGATGGGCTGAAGTGAGTCTTCCTCCCAGGTATGCTTCAAAACTTACAACAAAGGCATTATAAGTTGCCTTTTGTTCTTCAGATCTTAGTCAACAGGGATGCTTGAAGGGGAGGAAGTTGATTGATTGGATGTTGAGGGTTTGCTATGTGATGGAGTGGCAATTAATCCTGTTGACCTTGCTTGATCTCTTGAGCTTCTAAAATGGCCAACTGCCTTTTGTTCTTCATCTTTCTTCATCCTTAAGCTTCTAAAATGGCCAACCTAAACCTCAGAAACAACCCATATTTCTCCATGCAACTTCACAGGCAACATAACCAAGTTGCTCTATTAAGCTCTGAGAAAGATGAAAGTTTCTCAGAGATTTGCCATTTTGTTAGCTCTATCAAATTACTCCACCTCCCTAACCATTGATCCTACTCTCTATCAGGATCATCTGCTTGAATTTTGGAAGACCTGCCAAATTATGGATAGGGACAAGGCACTGTCTGCCACAGTGCAAGGGATGACAATCTTCATCACTCTGGCCATCATAAACACTCATTTGCAGCTGGATGATGAAGAAGGTGAGTTGTCCTTCCCAAAGGAAGCTGTAAATAATTCCTTTGAGCAGATGGGCTATGAGGGTAATTTCTCTATAAAGACCTTCTGGAAAGGGAAGGTCTCATCCCAGTGGAAATACCTGCTTCATGTGGTTATCCACAGCTTGTCAAACAAGCATGGAGGGTGGGACCAGATTCCTGAGGATCTCTCCTTCATAGTACATGGAATGGTTCACAGGGTCAAGTTCAGGTACTCTCAATTTGTTTATACAAACTTGCTTGCTAACTTGGACTCCTTAGAGTATTATATGTTTTCTAGATATGTTCAACACATTCTCAACTGTGAACTGGGCTCACAGTTGAGGGAAACAGATAATATTCTTAAATTGGGACAGATGAAGCCCGGCATCTTTAAAATTATGAAGAAGCAAATTGTAGGCTTCTTAGGGGTAGAAACAGCCCTAGTCCCAAAAATGTTAGAGCTCATTGCTCAAGGTGACTACCTAGCAACACGTTGAACCCACCCCTTCTACCTCTCAACCACCAAAAAGGCCCCAAGTTACCCTCACCTACCAAAGAAAATCCAACGAACCCCTGCTAAAGCTATTGAGTCTGTGCAGGCCCCCATATACTCACCCATATAGGAGGAAGTGAACACTAGAGCTCCCACTTCTTTTGAGGAGCAAACCACTCCCATCTCTTCAACAATTAGGGCTGAGGTTCCTTATGCTCACCCTGATGAGCTCACAAGCCCAACTGCCTTAAGCCTTCACTCTGAGTCTTGTTGGAGCTGTAAAAGATAGTCTATATTATCAACACAGTGAAAGTCAACCAAAGTCAACGTCACGGTCAAAGTCAACAAAAGTCAAACCCGACACGTTCGAGACGAGTAACCGAGACGAGACGTTGAAGATTTAGATGACTAGGAGTTTTATTGTAATAAATATATTTTGTGTGAACAAAATATATTTTACTTTCTTTGAGTCATGTTTTAGTCTAAATATATAGTCTAGGGGGTTATGTGTAAATATGGAAACTTAAACTAGACTATAAATAACCTAATTGTAATTAGAATTAGGTTAATGGTTGCATGACCAATTGATTGAGGGTTTTACTTGTAAACAATATTATATGCAATCAATAGAGATCAAGGGGTTTTCATTGTGTTCATCTTTATTTGATCTATAATCTTCATGATTTGATTCAAGTTTGATCATCCTGGATTTACAATTTGGTATCAGAGCCATTTTGGATCAAATTCAGTGAACATTTGAAGATTTTTAGAGAGAGAAGTTAAGGTTTTGGTTGTTTTTGTTCAATATCATGTTTTCATCAATTTTGGATCAAATTTGAGTGTTATTGACATGGAAATTGATTGAAGTTTGCTTGTTATTGGTTGGGAAAGCTCTGTTAATCATCAGGTTTCAAATCCATTAAGATTTGGGCGTTTTCAGATTGATTTCGTGTTGAAAAAGCTTTTCAGCTTCGTTCAGCGAAATTACAAGTTCATCCAGCGAAACTGCATGTTCTTTCAGCGAAACTACAAGTGTTTTACACTTTGTAGTTA
Organism: Flaveria ramosissima; assembly: GCA_025215565.1. NCBI lineage: Eukaryota > Viridiplantae > Streptophyta > Magnoliopsida > Asterales > Asteraceae > Flaveria > Flaveria ramosissima. The sequence goes on along the minus strand of CM046032.1, from coordinate 17,704,569 downwards.
ATTTCAGCATCTCAGCGAAAGTAGTGATCTTGAACGAAAGTTCAACAGTGCTTGTGTGCATATTACAAGCGAAATTGCTGTCGAAAGTATCTTTGAACGAAAGTTCAAGCTTGTTTTGTGCGAAATTGTTGGCGAAACTAAGCAGTCTAAAGCACTTGGCTAGCGAAACTGCTGCCGAAATTGCCAGCGAAACTACTATAGGCTCAGCGAATCTAGAGTTCTCAGCGAAACTAGCTCTGCGAAACTATAATTTCGGCGAAACTATCATTTCTTCAGCGAAATTTGAATGTTAAAGATGACTTTTTCCCTTTAGTTGGGATTAATTGAGTTCATCCCGATAAAGAAATTTTCATCGATTTTGCAAGATTTATAAAAAAAAAAAAAAACAAGCTGACCTGGCAGCTTGACCCCAGTTGCTAAGATTGTCTAGCGTGACATTTAACAAAAAATATTTTTCCCGGGGGAGAAATATTCTAAACTTTTTGGGAAAAATATTTTTGGGGCGTTTAATTGTTTAAATTTTTTAATACAATGTCATCTTCAGAAGACTTTAAATCAGATAATCTCATAATGGCACAAAGCCGGTTTGACTCTTTTGCAGGTACAAAGAAAGAAAAATTGTCAGATTTAATTGATCGATTCTTAAAGGTGGCAAATAATCTAAAGAAGCATGTTCCCGATCTCAGTAATCATGAACAGATTCAAAAGCTTCTAGAGTCTCTTCCGTCTACATGGAATCATCAAGTTAAAACGCTGAAGCAAGAAAGAGGTTATGTCGACACAAAACTTATGGATATGATCAACAGGCTAAAATCTCTCGAGTTGGATATCCAAAGAAACAAATTTCAGCAAGCCGTGTTCCCACATCAAACCCACGCACTTAATACTGATCTTGTGTCTTCTGTAACAAGCATACTTGATTACAAAACAGAGATGATTGAAAAGTTGAAGTTATTGAGAACTGATTCAGATTTAAACTCTAAATTCAGAGAAACTGTTGAAGAGAATCGTGAAGCTTTAAGAGTCGACAATGACAGTAAACCAGAGTCTATGAGAACCGATGATGATAAGGCTGGAAAAGCTGATAAAAGAGAGAAAGAGTCTGAGGTTGACAAGATGCTGAAGGTCAAAGAAGAGGAACAACAAGAAATCACATGGGCTTGCAACTGTGAAAAGAGCTTAGCTGCAGAACAAACTATCATGGGTCTTCCTTATGAGACTATTCAGGATATGTGTTCTTCGTCATGCCAAATCCGGTTATTTGGAATTTATAAGGCAAACAGATTGTTATTGGAAAATGAAAAAGAATTAAAAACAATCAATCAGGAATTAAAGAAAAATGAAATCGCTTTTTCAAGAAAACTTAATGAAGCATTGGCTGAAAATGATCTTTTAAGAAGAACCATTTTGGAGCGTAACGTTGAAATTAATATTTTGAAAGAAAGGGCTGTTTTAGCTCAATTTGAAACAACTCAGCTTCAAACAAAGCTTGATAAATGGACCCTTTCACACATGAAAAAGGATGAGCTTATTGCTAAACAACAAGGGGTGCGGGTAAAACATGGTATTGGATATAAATCTGATGGTGAAACTGTATTTAATTCAGTTCCACCTCCTTCTACTTTATGTTATTCACCAATTCCCAGACCTCATTCAACAAATGATTTGATTGAAGCTGCAGAAACTAATCGTTTAAATGCAGGTCTAAGCAGTGTTAATCTTAAAGAGGTTAGAGATGTGCAGGATTATCCTGTAGGTTTGGGATTCCTCAAGCAAGGGTCTAATAAGAAGATTAATGACGATTCTACCTCTGATGCTCCAAAATCAATATCAACTGCTTCTCCAACCTTCTTCAACAAATTCAAAACAGGTAACATTCCTTCGTTTGTTCCTGTCAGGTTTGTCAAAGAAGGAACAATTGTTGAATCATCAGACAATCAGAATCCTATAAGCAAAGCCAACACAATAGGAGGTGTCAATCAAGATCCTTTGGAAGCAGATCTGTGTATACGAGACTGGATAAGCTCAGATGATGAATCAATCATAGAGGAGCGTGTTGGTTCCTCTCATATCAAGATATCTCCTGACAGTGTCAAGTCTCAAAAGCTTCCTAACATTGAATCAAGACCGATACGGATCTCTTCTCCAATTGCAAAACAATCCAATCAACCAGTGAAGATCTCATTCCCTGTTTTGCACAGGAAACTTCAGAACAAGCAAGAATCTCCTACAAGTTCAAAGCAATCCTCATCCCCACCTCTATCACATGGTTCAATCAAGCATCAAAAGCCATTCAAGGCTTGTTTTGAGTGTGGAAAAGAAGGTCATGTGGTAAAGAAATGTCCTCAAAGGCTTGCTACGAATGGTAAAGGCAAAACAAATTGCTTCTCCGAATGTAAGTCTAAGAAGAATGTTCCAGACGGTAAAGGCAACACGGGTTGCTTCTCTGGATCAAGAGGTAAAAAACACACATCTTTGAATGGTTGGATGAAAAACCCTCCATCTAAACCTTTTCGTGTGAAGCCGGTTTCACATAATTCAAAGATGAAAATGACCAAAGGTTTAAAACCAAATTCTTTTCCTTCCGATCTTAAACAGAAAATGTTTTCCAAATTTAATTCATTCAAATCCAAATTAATTGAATCGAAACAAATTTGGCAAATTAAAAAGAAGGATACAGACATCCCAGATTAGTTCAACGGTTGTGTGCAGAAGCAGGTTTCTTATATCGATGAAAATGGAACTTCCAGGACTACGATGGCCTGGGTTCCCCTCTCTAACTAATCTGTTTATGAGTGCATGAACAATTCAGGAGGACTGTTAGTCATCCGGTTTACTGACAGGGATTGTTCCTAATTCAAATTTGAGGCGGAACAAACAGGTTAAGGTTATGGTATTATATCCACAATCTGGATTTTTATCTGCATTATCACAATTCTCACTTCACAATCACTGCATATTTCTTGATAATTCATTTCTTATCTTGATAATCAGTGTAGTTCGGAAGACCTTCTTTGATAAATTTTTGTTATTGTACAGTTATATAAAAAAATATAAAAAATATAAAAAAATAAAAAAAATAATAAATAAAAAAAAAGAAAAAGTTTGCAAAAATAAAAATTTAGGGGGAGAGTATAAGTAAATAAAACTGAAAAGTGTACTGAGAACTTGATTCGAGATGACTGAGAAATGATTGTATATCATCTTGAAATGCTTGTTTTTGCATGACTTGCGTTTTAAAAATGAGAAATGATAGTAACTGATGCTGTTATCTGATTTACATCTTATTTTTAATTGAAAATAATAGAAAAACAAACAGATTCTTTAATGATATGCTTGGTAGATTCAGCCTGAAGAATAAAGTAGACAGCAGCATAATGATTTAAATTAAAACATCATGCTTAAGGATGTCTGGATTTACGCAATCATTTTGGCCTGCATAAAAACTGAGTCCCGACAAAAATTGGATTGAGAATTGATCTTTCACCCACCATGATACAAATCATATAAGCCATATCTTTTGAGCCATGTCTGGTGTATTTATGTGTCTTGTGTTTGTGCTAATCTCCTCTGCTGTACGAAAGTACTGACCTGGAGTGATGATCTCCTCTGCTGTACGATAGTACTGACCTGGAGCTCTCATCGGCACATGATTAAATGGTCATCTCCTTTGTTATACGTGAGTATAGACCTGGAGCTCTCACCATTTTGGTCTAAGTTGTGTCAAATCATCTAAACGATGAATTCATCACAGAATGCAATATTCTGTCGATAATCACTTGCACACTAATGCACAAGCCTTGCTCTGTAAAGATCGTTACAAAATTCAAGAAATCCTGAGGTTGGGTGAGGGTTTTTGCCAAATGATTTGTGGGGTCCTAGCATTCTAAAGCATTTAATCGAACCTTAACGAATCATTTACTGCTTGTTGAAAAAGATAGGGCATGAGTTTAAGTGGACAAACATATCAGCAATCGTTATTGATCTGTTTGAGAATTTCAAAATCATTTAAAGACTATTATTAGATTCAGTTATCAGTGTGATCTCATTGCTTTTCGATGATTAAATTCATCTTTGTGCTAAAGTATATCTTGAGGATATGATCTCATGATCGATTCAGTTCTCGGTTTTTGATTGTTAAAAAAAACAAAAAAAATAAATAATAATAATAATAGATAAAAAAAATGTTATAATAAATGTATATAATATAAAATAAAAAAATTATAATAAATTTTCATTTCAAAATTTCTTTTAGGTCTTCCATATTATGCTGTTACAATTTTATCATTTTCATGCATTTCACGGAAATTGCGCACAAACGAACACGGGTTCGCTTGTTTTTCACACACAAATAAACACGAGTTTATTTTGTTAAAATGAAATGATCTAATTAGAAATGTCGAGATTGTGTTTGAGAATGTGTTTCAGGTGTTTGCTTTAAGTGATGGCCGATCATCAGTTAAGTAGTGTACCTGATCAGAGAGCCTGTTCCTCAAGTTTGCAGAAGATACCGAGCTAGGAATCCTCCTCCTACATCTTTTGAAGCACTCAAGATTAGAGATTTGGGAAACCTGTTCCAATATCCTTGTAAAGCTTGCACTCGAAAAGGGGGAGCATATAAATAGGGGGAGCTTATGAGATGAAAATTTTTTCTCATCAGATTCAGAAAGATTCAAATTGAAGATCTTTCTATTGTTGACTTCTCGATGCTGATTTCGTTTGAAGACGTTGATAATGATAGACTAAGGGGGAGTATTGTTGGAGCTGTAAAAGATAGTCTATATTATCAACACAGTGAAAGTCAACCAAAGTCAACGTCACGGTCAAAGTCAACAAAAGTCAAACCCGACACGTTCGAGACGAGTAACCGAGACGAGACGTTGAAGATTTAGATGACTAGGAGTTTTATTGTAATAAATATATTTTGTGTGAACAAAATATATTTTACTTTCTTTGAGTCATGTTTTAGTCTAAATATATAGTCTAGGGGGTTATGTGTAAATATGGAAACTTAAACTAGACTATAAATAACCTAATTGTAATTAGAATTAGGTTAATGGTTGCATGACCAATTGATTGAGGGTTTTACTTGTAAACAATATTATATGCAATCAATAGAGATCAAGGGGTTTTCATTGTGTTCATCTTTATTTGATCTATAATCTTCATTATTTGATTCAAGTTTGATCTTCCTGGATTTACAAGTCTCAACACTCAAGTGAACAACCTTTAGGGGACAGTTACCATCCCCAGCCATTAGACTTAAATCAACCCATTCCAACCTCTCATTCTATACTGATGAAGACTTAGGTTTTAGTGGGTACCATGAGTCTCTCTACTCTTCCCCTACTCAAAGAGAGATGAGTACTCCTGAGTCTCCTTTGTCTAGCCCACATCAGTCACCCATAACTGAGGTGGATACTTCTAAACCTGTTCAGGATATCCATATGGAAGAGGCTCTCACTTCTGCAAGTGATTACATCATTAAGACCTCAACCACGGCAACTCAGCCCATTGACACCTCAACTGAGGATGTCAATGTGCAGAGGAAATCCAGCAGCCAAGAACCTGAGGCTGGTGGTGAGAGAGAGGACATTGGTCCAATCATCTCATCCCCCAATGATTCTTCTGATGAAGAAGAGGGGAATCTGAGACTAAAGGTGCAAAAACTGTCAAAAACATGCTCCTATTTAGTCTCTAAGGTTAGTCACCTTAAATCTCAGGTGACTACCTTGCATAATAGGGTCAATGATCAGCAACTTGAGATATCTTATCTCAGGGAAACACTAGCTGGGAGACCTTTAAGAAGAGCTCAACCAGGAACACAAGAACCTGTGCATGTGATTGACCTAACCTCTAGCTCACCTATGCAAGAGGGTGATGCTACCAAAAAAGGGAAGAAAGTCATTACATTCACAGAACCTGGGAGTTCTTCAGGGAGTATGGACATTAAGGATTCACCATCCTCACTTGCAACTGTGCATACTCAGCAACTTTCTCAAGTTCATATTAATATGGACATAATAGACTCTGTCATTAGGAGTCTCTTTGAGGAAGGCATTCAAAGGGCTGTGTCATCTCCACCTCAAGGAACTTCAAACTACATTATTGGGTGGAGGTATGATGCTGATAGAAGAGCCCTCATTCTTTACAGAGTTCAAGGGCAGCAAGTAGTGTTCAATTTCAGACTTTGGACTACTATGAAGGTCTTGACCTGATCAACATGCCACTTGTCAACCCAAGCAAATCAAGACAAGCTGACAGGTTAGCACTCAGGATTCAAGACAGAATTACTAAAGAGTTCAGCCTTAGAAGGAGACAAAGGCAATCAGGTAATGTCATTGGTCAACTGGATGCTGAGGCAGACCCTGAGATTAGCTTCAAAGGGAAAACCTTGGCTGAAGGCCTAGTGATAGAGCCTGAGAGTCCTGTCACACCAACAACTGCTTCAGAAATTCATTTCCTCAGTGAAACACCTACTGGTGAAGGTGTCTCACAACCTCTCTCTGGCCAGAGCTTGGATGCTACACCAAGCAATGAAGGCCAAACCTCTATCCACCCTGAATCATAAAGGTCTGTGGGTGACAAAGGAAAAGGATTTTGACTCCTGAGGAGATTGAGGAGGAGGAGAGAGAGAGGAAGAGATAGCTAAGGGGAGAAAGTTCCTCTGGGTCTTTAGGATTTATGCAAGATGCAATCAGGGCTGCCCCCAGACCAAACACTCAAGAAGATGAGTTGAGGGCAGTCAGGATTACTTACCTGCAGACCAGGAACTATGACATAGATGAGATTATATCTCTCCCTTTAGAGCAATTAAATAAACTGGCTGACATGGAAGTGTCAAGAGAGATGAAAGAAAAAAGAGGATGCAAGATTACTTCTCCAATTCAAAGAAGAGAAGAGACAAAAAAGATTATACAAGCATGCTCTAACTCTCTCCCCAGTTCAGAAAAGTCCTGTGCAAAAGGATGTGGCTGCTACACAAGAACCTCAGGTAGACAAGGAAACAGATAGGCAAAACATGATCAACTACCTGAGTGCCACAGGTCTCTACCAGGCATCTGCACTTCTTCCCTTGTCCTTTGAGTATATTGAGTTTGAGTATATCAAACAACTTGAACATCAAGTGCTCAAAGAACAAAAGGCAACAAAAAGAAAGATGAGGGAAGATGCTGCAACGTCAAAAGCTATCATCCAAAAGAGTATGAAAAAGTCTGCTGACAGACAAAGGATGATGAGCTTCTTGAAGCTGTATGGATTCTCCGGAAGTAGACTTGGCCCTATGTCTCTATCCACAATGGATGAGCATATTAGGGTAATCAAGCAGAAGATCAAGAGTGGAGAGCTGATTGACTTATACTCTCCTCCAAGTCAAATCCCACCAGAAGTGGAGGTTAAGGTTGAACAACTTGAGACAACACAACCTGGACCTCCTACTGAGCCTCAGCAAGCTTCATCTGCTGACTCACAGCAGGGTCAAACTCCCTCTCCTTCTGAACCTGTGAGGGAGGAACACCCAACTGAGAAAGACAAGGATGATCAACAAGGTGATGCAGACCAGTCTTCTCAATTAAAGTCTTCTAAGAGGAAGAAGAGGATGGCTTCCAAACCAAAGTCTAAGAAGAAGAAGCCTGAATCATCCACCTCTACACCTCAGGCTGAGTCAGATCAACCTGAGGAAGTGCATGAAGAGGCAACCCAATCAACTCCAATTCAAGTGGCTTCTCTTGCAGCTGAGACCCCATCTTATCCTGGACCTTCACTACTAATCCAGAGAGATGGCATGTGATCAGAGATCAAGGTGTTGAGAATGTCTATACATCGCAAGACATAATCAACTTACCTCTGCATGATCTCTTTGAGATGAGAAGATATTATGAGAGTCTTAATGATCCTGACCAACTAATGAAGAAGGGTATGGTCATCATTATGCTGAAGACTACAAACATCTGAAGATCCTCTAAATGTTTTGGTAGCATTAGCCTAGGGGGAGTTTGTAAGAATTCTTATAAGTCTGATGCAGCCAAAACATTAAAAGTCTCTCTACAAGCATGCACTAAAGAACAGAAGTAGAAATGTTTCAGAAGTTTTACACCATGCACTAGAAATATTCTAAGTGTAAAATCTTCTGAAGCCAAGACCAACATCTTCCGAAGTCAAAAGTGAAGTCTTCCGAAGCTTCAAAGACAAAGTCTTCCGAAGCCAAAGAGTGAAGACAGATTTCTTCCGAAGATTTAGAGATATGCCTTTATCTGATGCATTTTACCATAAAGCTGGACCACATTTCTGCTGCAACTCTACAAAGTCACCAACTTACATGAGTTGGTGAAAGGTCCATGCTTTTGGTAACTGTACATTGAGGTCTTGAGTCCATGCTTTCTACTTTATGTACTTTTATCCTTTTTGTAATATATTAGGATGTGAGCTATGGCATGTCATAGTCACAAGTTAAAAGGCAGATATGCCTTTTGACTCTACATTTGATTTTGTAGTTGTCTAGTCAATTCTATCCAGCTGGCCTTCAAAGTATGACCGGCTGTAGGATGTAGTATAAAGTATCTCAAGTACTTGTAACTTTCTATCGATGCTTTGTAACTTATAATAGAACTTGAGAAGCAATATACAACATTCTTGAAAACCAAATACTTGTGTTGTTTGCAATCTTGTTCTATCTCACTTTTACTTGTGTTCTTAGCATCTTTCATTAACAAGTTAACCAGTTCCCTATTTGATCTGTTAAGTGTTCTAAGCAACTCTCCTCATTGTGTTATTGTGTTGTAAGTGCATACCCTTCACCGGTCCTGCAATCTTGAATACCAAAGATCAAATTTCCAAATTTGCTGAGAAATCATATGATGGACATTTTATTGGATACTCTTCTCAAGCTAAGGCTTATAGAGTATACAATCTCAGAACTAGAGTAGTTGAGGAGTCAGCCAATTAATGTGACTTTCAATGTGCACACTCCCAGTGTGAAAGGTTCTAGTCCTGATTGGCTATTTGATCTTGATTTAGTTACCAACTGTTTTAACAAATCTTGTGAGCATGTTACAGGATCCACAGATATCCTACCTACAGGTGATCCTGACCTAAGATTTGAGCTGAGAAGACCTTCAAGCTACACTACTTCAGCTCCAGTGGTAACTAATCCTGCAAATGAAGTTTCTACCAGCACATCAATGACAAATCCTGCTAATACTTCGAGGGTGCCTTCAAATTCCAGCTTAGAGGCACAAAATTCAGATGAAAGAGCTTCAAATGTTGGAGAAAATGGTGGTGGTGAAAGTGATCAAGAATTCCTTGATGCTGAAAACCACTCCACTGAAAACAACATCAATGATGTCACACACTCATTAGATCAAGTCAATCTTGATAAGTGTGTTGTTGTGGAGGGTGAATCCTCTTTGCCAGATAAGAATTTCTCTAATTTAGATTTGTCTAAGCAACTTGCTATGATTCCTTAGCTAAGGATCCACAAGTCTCACCCTACCACAAACATCATTGGAGATGTTGATTCAGGGGTAAGAACAAGAGGACAAACCCATGATTCAAATGTTTGTCTTCACTCTTGTTTCTTGTCCCAGATAGAGCCAAAGAAGATTGATGAGGCTCTAAAAGATGGAAATTAGGTTGAAGCTATGCAAGAGGAGTTGCTTCAATTCAAAAGGCAAGCAAAAGGTTTGGAACCTCTGTCCTCTTCCTCAAGGGAAGACTACTATAGGAACCAAATGGGTGTTCTGGAATAAGAAGGATGATAGAGGACTTGTCATCAAGAACAAGGCAAGACTAGTTGTTCAAGGGTATACTCAAGAAGAAGAATTTGACTACACAGATGCTTTTGCTCCTGTAGCAAGACTTGAAGCTGTCAGAATATTCCTAGCTTTTGTTGCATCCAAAAACTTCAAGGTCTACCAACTTGATGTCAAGTGTGCTTTTCTCTATAGGGTGATTGATGAAGAGGTGTATGTCGGACAACCACCTGGGTTTGCAGATCCTGATCATCCTGATTATGTCTGCAGGCTTGATAAAGCTCTTTATGGGTTGCACCTAGCAACAAGGAAGTGGTATGAGACTCTATCTCAGTATCTCTGTCAGCATGGCTACAAAAGGGGTACTATTGATGGAACTCTCTTCATCAAAGGAATAGGAAATGACATAATGCTAGTTCAAGTATATGTAGATGACATTATCTTTGGGTCAACTTATCCAAAGCTTTGCAAAGACTTTGAGAAGCTGATGAAGGATAGGTTTGAAATGAGTGCCATGGGGGAACTCAATTTCTTTCTAGGAATTCAAGTGAAGCAAGTTGACAATGGAGTCTTCATAAGTCAGTCAAAGTATGTACAAGACATACTTAAAAGATTCAATATGACTGATTGTAAGGTTGCTAAAACACCCATAGCCAGAAACCACTCCCTTGGACCTGATCTCTACAGGGCAATGATTGGGTCTCTTATGTACCTCACAGCTAGCAGGCCTGATATCATGTTTGCCATATGTATTTGTGCAAGATATCAAGCTAACCCCAAGATGTCACACCTAATCAGTGTCAAGAGAATTTTAAGATATCTCAAAAGTGCTCAATCACTTGGCCTTTGGTATCCAAAGAATTCTGACTTCAATCTGTACACTTATACAGATAGTGATTATGGTGGTTGCAACATGACTGCAAAGTCTACATGTTGATGCATGTATGTCCCTAGATCATGATTTGTAATGTAATATATCTTGTCTGTCTGACTATGATGTAATATGAATTGATTAATGAAATGATATGGATTGTTTGTGATTTGTAATGTTTAATATTTCATTAATGGGTCGTTATTGAGTTGATTAATTGGGTTTATGATTGTTTGAATGGTTACACATCAAGTTATATCAATTAAAACATTCAAACTTAACTTAATGAAGTTCTTATGCGAATGGCCCATGCGAATGGACCATACGCATGAATAACTTCATATGATTGACTCAATCGCACGAATGAACCAGGAGACTGGATCAGTCGTATGATTGACACATAAGATTGACTCAGTCGCACGACTGAACACTCAGTCGTGCGGATGAATCAACCGCATGGTTCAATCGCACGACTGAACCATACTTATGGTCCAGTCGCACGATTGAATAATACTAACCTATAAATAGACCCAATTCGTGGAAAAACGTGAGTATTCATACCATTACGACTCCAGACGTACCCTAGCCGTCCAGAAGCCTCCCAAATCGTTCTCCAAGTTCACAGAACACATTAGATCGATTCCTAATCGACTTCTAACGTTAGATTCAATTCTTGATTGATTCTTCGTGTGTTCTCACTGATTGGATCGCCAATCAAATAGGATTCCGCACTATTTGATCTGGTTTACACGCTAATCACTAGGTATTTCGTTCAAATACCAGGTCCTAACAAGTGGTATCAGAGCTTTGGCTCTTGATTACGTGTGATTCAATCAAGATTGCATAAAAGTTTGTGTTTTTGCACTAAAAACGAAATCTTTGGTGTCAAAAGTGATCTTGGACGTTCCCTGCTCATCAAAGTTTGGTTTCTATGGACTTAGGCGATTAGAACTTGTGAAATTTCGAATTTTTACGGCTGAAACACGTCAAACCTAGAAAATTTCGCAAAACAGCAGCTTCAGTCGCACGAGTGACCCATTCGCACGACTGGACTCCATTCGCATTGCCCATTCGCACGATTGGACCTAGTCGCACCTTCATTCGGCCGACTGAACCATTCGTTCGCATAGCTCATACGCACCAGATTCATTCGCACGACTGAACCAATCGCCCAGTTCAGCCGCACGATTGAACCAGTCGCAGAGTTCATACGCACGACTAGACCATTCGCATCCTTCAGTCGCATCAGTGAAAGTTTGTTTGATTAGACTTAAAGTTTTTCGACATGGAAGATCAGATGTCAGCCTTTACTGCTGGGAAGGACTCTAGGATACAGAACCTGCTATTGCTTGAGAGTGAGGTGGGTAATCATAATAAACCACCAAAGCTCTTGACTTTAGATGAGTTTCCCCACTGGAAACAACGTTTTGAGATCTACCTCAATGGAGTGGATCCCAATCTGTGGGAAGCCATCGAGATTGGTTATAGTACACCGGTGGGAGCTGATGGAGTTAAGCTAACGTTAGGAGGGATGACGGACGCGCAGAAAGTCAAGTACAATGCAGAGAAAAGAGTTTATGCATTGATTACACAGTCTATCCCCAAAGACATATTCCACCAGTACTCAGAGAATAAGCAGTCCAAGAAACTGTGGGATGAGCTAGAGAAGAGGTATGATGGGAATGCTTCGTTGAAGGCAATCAAGGCCAAGGAGTTAAAGAAGAATTCGATAATTTCTCATCGATTGGTAACGAGAGTTTAGACGACGTCATCGATAGATTCTACCATTTGATGAGCGAACTGCATACACATGGGGTGGAAACGACCATGGAAGAGAAAGTTAGTAACTTTGCAGACGGATTGCCTGATAAGTGGGCTTCATTCGTGTCTAACCTGAGACAGAATGGAATGCTTGCAAAGCTGGATATAAATGACTTCATTCTCAAGCTGCGAGAAGAAGCACTTAGGATGAAGTACAGAGCTCAGAAGTCTCGTACACTCAAAATCCAGCTTTGTACAACGCCACGCCTCAAGCTAAGACATCTGGAGCACCTCTCCAGACTGCATTTGTGTCTAGCTCGTCGGGTCCTTCACATGCTTCTCCTTCAGGATCAGACACGTCAGGGTCTTCTTGTACCCACTATATTGGATCAGAAGCAAGTGCTACTAAACTGAAGACCGAGAACCTCGGTAATGTGACTGTGGAAGTAGCTCGAGAGCATATGGATCTTTTAGCTGCAGTGGTTCATTCATATGATGGACTTGTTGCCGGGAAGATTGGAAACTGCCATCTGGCAGACGAGGACTACGAGCAAGTGGACGAAATGGAGCTTGAGAGGATGGATATAATGTGGGCCTTAGCTAGTGCTGTCCGGAGGGCAAAGAAGTTTGTTAAAAAGACCGGACAGAACTTGGTAGCTACTAAGGATACCACATTTGGCTTTGACAAAAGCAAAGTGACCTGCTTCAACTGTGGAGAGAAGGGGCACTTCAAGAGAGAATGTGTCAAGCCAAAGAAGACGGGTAACGGGAACCCATTCTCGTCCTTTACTCGCCAAGACAAGCAAGCTTCCAGTTCTACTTCATCAAACAAGGATCCAAAAGCCTTGACTGCTCATGATGATGAAGGACAGGATTGGAGCTTTAGGTTTGTCTCACCAGGGGAATCAAACATTGCCAGTGTAGAGGATATTGATGATGATTCTGCGAGTGAAGGTGATCTAGCAGTTGAGATAGCGATGTCACATAGTGAAGAAGCAACTGCAGCCGAGGTCAGTTACAAGCCTAAAGAGGAGACTTCCACGTCAGAGACAGAAAAGACAGAATCACCAGAACCAGAGACATCTGATGCTGCGTTGATGGCTAACTCTTCTGAACCAACTCAGGTAAGTACTACTGACCAAATGTTTAATAATCATGCTTGTTCTGATTGTGATACTTTTAGGAATAGCATAGATGAAAAATTTGCTAGGTTATTAGATCATAATGATAACTTAGTAAAAGACTTGCAACTGTGCACTGAGGCTAATAGAGTATTAAACAAAATGAGCATAGTTATAAGAAAAGATAGACCTATTGACTAAACAGCTTAGGGAAACCGAAGTAGTTGCCTTTAACCAAGCTAATGACATTAGGTACTATCTAAACTCCCTAGAAGACACTAAGAAGCAAAAGGCAGTTCTAGAAGTAGAAGTAAACTCATTAAAACAGAAACTGCATAGTTGGACTAGTTCTTCACACATAGTTCAACACTTAGTGAGAGAAAGGAATAACGGGGAGGGATTGGGTTACAAAGTGGTTCCACCACCACCTGAGACCTTGATGAACACTAAGACTAGACCAGTAAATAATAACCCCATCAAGGATCACGTGGTGTCTACTCCTCTTGTTAGTGATCCAGATACTCATGTTCATCTATTGAATCTGGACACAAACAAAAGGAGGCCACTTCAAAGGCAAAGGGTAAATTGCCTTGTGTTAATCTGGAAAAGGAATTTGAAAAAGTTAACTTAAAGTCAGGGTCAAACAGAGTCAAATCAGAACCTAAAAAGACTTCTAATGTTAATTTTTCACATGCTTCAAGTCAAAAACCAGTTAACCAAAAAGAGAAAGATGTTAAACAGGTTAAAACAGTTAACTTTGTTAAACCAGAGAAAACATCAAAAGAACCAGAGTCAAAACCTAAAGTGATTGATGTTACTAGAGTGTCACACACTTCTCCACAGAGAAAGTTTAATCATAAAGTTGATAGCAGGTCGTGCTACAACTGTGGAGAATGTGGACACATTGCTTCCTATTGTCCTTTCTATCAGACACCTAGGAAGAAGATTGAACTTCAGGACTCTAAGCCTAGGTCTTCTAAGAGGAGCTCTCTGACTCCACCTAGAAGAACTAGTGAACCTAAAGTTCAACCTGTAAGCCAGTCGACTGTTTATCACAAACAGGCTTTGCACAAATCTGGCTTATGGAAAGAGAAGTCATCCTGTGTGTCTGATATTGATGACAAGAAGGAACCTGAGCTACCCTCACCTCTAAGGGTCAATGGGTGGAGTTTATGATGTGTGATGCCTCTGGGAAACCCAAGCCAGTAAAGGCTTGGGTTCCTAACCTAAACTAATTCTTTACTTTGTATGTGCAGGGTGTTCGATACAGTGCTGAGACTAACACGTGGATTGTAGACAGCGGAGCATCCAGGCACATGACAGGAAATAGGGCCCTTTTATCAAACGTCAAGCAAATAAAAGGAGGGCATGTTTCCTTTGCTGGAAACAAGGGAGGCTATATCACAGCTCAGGGAGAAGTGGGAAATCAGAAAGTTAAGTTTGATAAGGTGAACTACGTTCAACAACTTCAAAATAACTTACTTTCTGTTTCCCAAATCTGTGATAAAGGATTTAAGGTCATCTTCGACAACAAGAAGTGTTACGTGCTGAAGAAAGACTACGTGATCCCAGAGGACCAAGTTCTGATGACTGCTTCAAGATATAAAGACCTTTATGTCTTGGATCTGTCAACAGCTGCTACAACGGATCATGAGGTTCAGTGCTTTCTATCTAAAGCTACTGAGAAGGATTCCATCTCCTGGCATAGGAGAATGGGACACATTAGTCAAAGGAAGATGAATCATTTGATTCAGAAGGATTTGGTGAGAGGAGTTAATGTCAAGAACTTCCAGCTTCCTGACTTTTGTGTAGCTTGCAAGAAAGGCAAACAGACGAAGAAGTCTCATAAGGAAAAGAAAGTTCATTCAATAGAACTTCCTCTTGAACTTCTTCACATGGATCTGTTTGGTCCAGTCAGTACAAAAGCATTGCAGGCGACTTGTACTGTTTTGTGGTCACTGATGACTACTCAAGGTTCACTTGGGTAATGTTTCTGAAATCCAAATCAGAAACATTTGAGTCATTCAAGGAGTTAGTAACCACACTGGAATCTCTCTACAAGCTGAAAGTTAGACAAGTACGCTCAGACAACGGGACAGAATTCAAGAACCAGTGGATGGAGGCATACTGCAAGGAAAAGGGAATTGTGCATCAATTCACTTCTGCCTACACGCCTCAGATGAATGGTTTGCTGAGAGAAAGAACAGAAGCTTGATAGAGACAGCACGGACTATGCTGGCAGACTCGAAACTGCCTATCCAATTCTGGAATGAGGCAGTGGCAATGCATGTTATACACTGAATCGAGTCCTGATAGTCAAGCGCCACGGAAAGACATGTTACGAGCTACTACAAAGACGCAAACCGAATTTGGAGTATCTTGAACCTTTTGGCGCGCCGTGCACACTTCTGAAGAAGACACAAGAAGGCAAATTCAGCGAGAAGGCGGATGAAGGAATCTTTCTAGGATACAACATACCGAACAAGCGAGTTTACAACAACTCAACGGGTCTTGTAGAAGTGTGGTGTAATGTTGACGTTCAGCGATATACCACACCACCTACTGGCAAAGGACCCGCCTACTTCTTCGACTATGATGGATTCTTCAAGTCCTTCAACATCCCTCTCTCTCCCTCGGATGATGAGTTAGCTACTAGGATGATGTATGATATTTGAATACACCATCTAGCTCACAGGGAGAATCATCTACTCAGTCAGGGGGAGTAGTCGATGACAGTGACTCCTCCTCTGAAGATGAAGCTGAAGCAGATGACCAGAACAGTCAGGAGGAACAGGTTCCAGTTCCTGAAAGTCCACAAGCATCTACCAGTGATGCACCTTCGACTTCGGAACCTCAAACTCCATCTACCTCAGATGCAGAACCAAATGTTCATAATCTTGGCTCTGAGGTAGCTGTTCCTACTACTCCAGGATCACGACTAAACGTCTATCATCCCCTTGACAATGTCATTGGGGATGTCAGATCAGGAGTACAAACCCGAAATCAGCTATACTCAGCTGATTACGCCTCGGTTATGGAGAAGGGTTACATTCATGATGGTGCTTATCGGTGTTTTGTCTCGCAGTTTGAGCCAAAATATGTCAGTGATGCACTAAATGATGAGGCGTGGGTGAGTGCCATGCAAGAAGAACTTCTGCAGTTCAAGAAGTTAGGTGTATGGACTCTGGTTGATAGACCTAAAGGTGCTAAAGTCATTGGCACCAAATGGGTCCTGAAATGCAAGAAGGATGACCAAGGGGTCATTATCAGGAACAAAGCTCGATTGGTGGTTCAGGTTTTCGCCAAGTCGAGGGGATTGACTACAATGAGGTGTTTGCACCCGTGGCAAGGATGGAAGCCATTCGTATCTTCCTTGCCTATGCATCGTACATGAAGATTAAAGTCTACCAATTAGATGTGAAGAGTGCATTCCTTCATGGGGAAATCAGAGAAACAGTCTATGTCAGTCAACCCGAGGGATTTGAAGATCCTTATCATCGGGATAGAGTTTACAAGCTCGACAAGGCTTTATACGGGCTTCATCAAGCTCCAAGAGCTTGGTATGAGAAACTCTCGACTCATCTTGTGAAACACGGCTTTCGCAGGGGAGTCATTGACTGCACGCTGTTCATTAAAGAAAAGGATGGCGACCTACTGCTCGTACAGATCTATGTTGATGACATAATCTTCGGTTCAAAGAACGAAGAGTTATGCAAAGAGTTTGAAGCAGTTATGAAGAAAGAGTTTGAGATGAGTGCTATGGGGGAGATGAAGTTCTTTCTCGGGTTACAGGTGGATCAGACTCCAAATGGGATCTTTCTACATCAGACCAAGTATGTAGGAGACATTCTCAGTCGCTTTGACATGGAGAATGCTTCTGCTGCTGGGACTCCACTTGCTACGAATCACGATATAGCACCTGATGAAAATGGAGATCTTGTAGATGCCACGATGTACCGAGGAATGATTGGATCCCTCATGTATCTCACTGCCTCAAGACCTGATATCATGTATGCTACATGTTTATGTTCTAGATATCAGGCTAAACCTAAGGTCAACCATCTGATTGGGGTCAAGAGGATTTTTCGTTATCTGAAGGGTACACCCACACTTGGGTTGTGGTATCCTCATGATGATGACTTTGAGCTTACCGCGTATAGTGACTCGGATTACGGGGGCTGCAAGATGAACTACAAGTCTACATCAGCAGGGTGTCAATTCTTTGGGAGAAGATTAGTTACCTGGCAGTGTAAGAAGCAGACATCGGTTGCATTGTCAACCTGTGAAGCCGAATATGTTGCTGCTGCAAGTTGCTGTTCACAAATCATCTGGATTCAACAGCAAATGCGGGATTACGGTTTAAAGTTCTCTTCTACTCCTATTTTTGTTGATAACTCTGCTGCAATTGCAGTAACTAAAAATCCGGTCCAACATCCTAAGACCAAACATATCGGTATTAAATACCATTTCATAAGAGACTGTTTTGAAAAGAACTTAATTGATGTGGTAAAAATTAATACTGATTTTCAACGCGCTGACCTCTATACTAAAGCCTTTGATAAACCACGTTTTCAATATTTGCTAGAGGTCAACGGCGTTAAAAAGAAAAGTGAGGTTATTCCTGATGATGATCATGTGTAGTCCGATGTAGTTTAGTTAAATTTTTCTGTTTATTTTATTTTATTTGTTTATTTTAGTCTGTTTAATTTAAACTCATGTTATTTTGCTGTTTATTAAAATCCTAAAATAATTAAACCAGTAATGATTTTAGTATTTTAGGGGGAGAATATGTCAGCAAGTAACATTAAAAAAAACGAGGGAGAAGGAGTGGATAGCTGATATAAGGTAGATCGTATCTGTGATACCGATTCAAAACCTTTGGAAAATGATAGTACACAGGAACAAATCAAGAGGGACTTTAAAAATTTAAGTTTAGAAAAGATGCAAAAATTCAAAGTATAAGTCTGTGTAGTCTAGCAATATAAAAGGGAAGATGATAGAAAACTGGTAACTCCTAAGGTAACACAAAGAAAGTAGACCTAGAGGTTGCTAGACCACAAATGATATGTCGGTAGATTCAACACAATAGATGATTAGACCTGACTGGTGATCTCAAGATCAAACTAAGTTGTTCAACTGACTGTGGGCTTCCATCTTATCACTGGTTAACACAATCAACAATATTCCAATAAGGGGTAATGAGCATGTAAACGCCACAAATGTGTGCGGATGACCATAATTAGAGCAAAGCAAGAAAAAATGAAAGACAAATGCTATAAAGCTAATGACTTATGTTGTTGGTGCATTTTGTGCAAAATAAAATAAGCTGCTCTAACAAGGAGATAGGTTGTGTGCCTCTCTGCTGTGCGATGGCACTGACCTGAGGATAAGCATAACCTAGATATTCTAGAATTCATTGTTGTTTGCCGCCTCTCTGCTGTGCGATGGCACTGACCTGAGGACTGGCTTCTCTTTGAAAGCTCTAAGAATAGTCTCTTCTTGTAATAATACCCGTAGACCGCTCAAAAGCTCCTGAGGAATGTTGATTACCATATAAGTGTGGGATCCACAAATGTTAGTTGAAATAATAAACCTAAATCAATCACCAGTCTGTGTCAAAAGTCTGTGTATGGATTTAAGTGGACATATATATTGACAATCATTGTGGCTGCAATTCTCGAAAGTTCAAATCAATGTGAAATCTAAGAGTTCCAGTATGATTTCCTAAAGTTGCTAATGACTCTGGATGAACACCAAGAATTGAGCATCAAAAGATTTTGATAACAGTCCCAAATGATTTGACTTGCCTGTATGATTCCAAAATTGAATTGGTCCAGTTGTGGTCAATCCAAGTTGAAGCTGTCTATTCCAGAACCAAATCCCGTAGATGTCCATCTTAGGATTTATCTCTCACAAAAAGCCAAAAACAAGTCTTGTTTTGAGTATTTAGTTTAAATTTTCTAAGTTAGTTAGTCGTTTTAGTTTGTTAGTTTGTCGGACTACATCAGGAAAATCAGTAAGGAATCAACTCACTAAAAAGGGTCATGTCTGAGATGACCACATGTGTTTTTAAAAGTTTAAAACAGTCACGTCTGAGGTGACAAAGTGTTTAAAAAGGTCACGTCTGAGGTGACTAAATTGTTTAAAAGGATCACGTCTGAGGTGATCATAAAGTTTTCAAGTTAAAATGATCATGTCTGAGATGATCAAAAGCTCATAACGTTAATTTCAAAAATTAAAAGGGGTTTAAATGTTAATATTCAAATTGGCAGAAAATTTAATAAGTATGACCCATTCGCACGAATGGACCATACGTATGGACTAATCATACGAATGGAAGCCATTCGTACGAATGGACCATGAGTATGGACCATCCAACCGAATGGCCCATACGATTGGCCCAGTCGGAGGCTTAAGGGCAAACGAGTGAGTCAGTCGCACGACTGAGAGCCAGTCGGACGACTGAAGAAGGGCGACTGACCCAATCGCACGACTGAGTCCCACTCGCACGACTGAAAGGTGCGTATGAGCTCAGTCGCACGATTGAATCTAGGGTTAGTATAAATAGAGGGGGAGTCGGTCGCAGAGACTCACCACCCTCAAAGTAACCCTAAATCGCACGACTTAACTCCACTCTGCCAAAATTTCATTTGATTTCTAAAACCCCCCGTTTCTTGATTACTGATCATTTCCATCGACTTTACAGGTAATTTGCGGTGAAGAGAAACCAAAATAACGTTCAATTTGACTCCAGATCTGTAAAATCAGACCCGAAAACAAACCGAACTTAAGTGGCTTAATAACCTAACTTAACGACTCAAACAGATGAAATTAAAGATGTTAGGTGTTATAAGAACGATTGCGAGTCAAATGAACCAGATAACGATGTCTAAAACTCAAAAATGGTGAAAAAGTGAATTTGAATTGAACAGTCAGTACATCATGCGAATGGACAGGCTGATGAACTTCAGTCGCACGACTGAAGGGTGCGATTTGCCTAACCGCACGACTGAACCATGCGTATGAAGTTCAGTCGCACGACTGGTGTAACCGCATGAGGTTACATGCGCATGAGTCCAGTCGCACACTCAGTCGTACGCATGAGATCATTCGCACGTCTGAATCTCAATCGCACTGTTCAGTCGCACGACTGATCTCAGTCGCACAACCTCAATCGCATGACAGAAAGATTTCCTTCAAGTTTAAGTGTTTCATGATGTTCTTAGCCAAAGGTACTAATGTTTATTTTGATATGTGTTACAGATGGCGAGTCGATGGACTATGAGCACGAAGCATAACATATGTGCTCATCTGGATTTGACATCCAGAAACGCTGCTGATTTCTCAGGCATCATCACATTTCTGCTGAGATCGAGGATTGCACATGCCATTTCTACTCCTTGTACTCCTTATAGATCAGTTCAGCAGGCCTTCTGGGAAGGCGCTACAGTTGATAGATCCTCTGAGCCTCACTGCATCAGGAGTACCATCTTTGGCGAGGCTATTACCATCTCAGAGGAGGATCTAAGGATCGTTCTACAGTTAGGGGATGACGCTGATTGTCCTACTCGTTTACACCCCCTCACAGTCAGAGGATGTTTTCTGAGAGCCAAGTACTCTGGGGACATCAATGCTGGGGTACTCAACAAGAGTAACCTCTGTCCCCAGTTCAAGTATCTTGCGCATGTTCTACTCAAGTGCATAGCTTCCAGGAAGGGAGGCTTTGATGAGCTATCTGATCAGATACAGAACGCGTATGCTGCGTTGGTGCTGAACCACCCGTTCAGCTTCTCCAAAATGATCTTCACCTATCTGGTGGAGAACATTGAGGGGAAAGGGAAGGAGGGCTTCTGCATGTATCCGAGGTTTATGCAGATGATTATAGATCAGAAGCTTCCCTCCCTGCCGAAGGAGAAGGAGGATGCAGTAGTGCTCGAGGTCATGGATGACACTACTTTGGGGAGGATGAAGGTGTACAGGGGGAAGCAGGTGAAACCCCCTGTCAGGAGGTTGTTTGGGCATCTGGCCCGGGAAGACTACGTGGTGCCAGCCAAGAGAAAGTGGCGCCACGATGATAGTGATTCTGATGTAGAGCAGATTGCTCTACCAACTCTGGACTCGGATGATGATGATAGTGGAGACGCTGGGGACGATATGCCTGCTCCACCGAGAGGCACTGTGTCAGATGTTATACCCCCAGTGTCTGCCCCAGCTGGAGATGTTGCTGAGACAGCCGGATTTCATCAGGAGTTTGTTCTTGGTGCTGAGGAGGAGGAGGAGTCTGATGAGGAGCCCCTCACGCGAACTGTGGGAAGCAAGGTTGTTCCCACAGAACATGGGCTACGGGTGGTTGGTGAACACCCGAGAGACTCCAGAGAGACTGAGACTGACCCGAGTTATGCTCCGGGTTCAGCAGGCAGGGTTGTAGGGGGAGCATCCACCTCCACAGGGACGAGGAGGAAGAGGATGGCTCAGCCCCATGGTCTGAAGAAGAAGAAGAAGCGTCGGTTGACCTTCGTTACTACCGTAGCCTCTGCATCCACCACCACAGCCACCACTACCACCTCCACAGCTATACCATCCACCACCACAGCCACTACAGCCACCACATCCACCACTGCTACCACAGCCACCACCATACCTACCACCACTGTACATATCCCATCCACCACCATACCATTTACACCCACATCACCTCCACCATTTTACCGACCCATCTTCACTACAGCCACCACCACCACCACCTCACACCAAGCAGGACCGTCAGCCCAGTCCTCACACACTTATGGATCACCTCTACCTCCAATCGGGGTAGAGGAACAGCTGTCAGCGCTAAACCGGATGGTGATGCGCTTACTAGCTGCCGATGAGGAGAAAGCTGCACAGATACGCCAGCTTACCGACCTGACTGCTGCCCAATCTCAACAGATGGCAGAGCAGGCTCGTGTTATAGAGCAGCAGGCTCAGCTGATGGATGCACAGCGTGTAGAGATGTCCCAACTCCAGGAGCAGCATGCCCAATCAGCAAAAAGGATAGAGGAGTTGGAGACCACCAACAAGACCATCATGCTGCGGCTCAAGGGATCAAAGGACGAGCCTTAAAGATCAAGGAAGGGGATGGAGATGATGGAGATGACAGTGATGATATGATGAAGATGATGATGAGGATGAAGAGAATGATACAGAGGATGAGGAGGAAACTGACAGAGATAGGATAGAGGAGAAGGAGGATGATGATGAAGCAGAAGGAGGGGATGCGGCTGCATCGGCCTCTGCTTCAGGTCAAGAGAGGAACAGGACCAATCAGCTACCACCTCTGCTCCTCCGAGTGATGAGACTATGATTCAAGATAAAAGTAAAGACTAGATGTTTTATGTATTTACTTACTTTTGTGTTTGAATTATGTATTGAAAAACAATGTATTGAATGTTTATATATTAAGTTAATGTATTTCTGTTTGATTAATTACTAATGAATTATGTGTTGAATGTTTAAATCAAACAGATCCAAACTATCAAAGAGATGAGTTTGATGTTGCTCCCCTTCAACAGGTCAAGACTCAACTAACCATGATTCTTGATCTGCAAGGGATCGTAAGAAGGTCTGTGAGTTATACCCCTGAAGAAGGGGAAATAATTCATGACCTATCTAACGAGCAACTCGCAGAGATTTTCAAGCTCAATCCGATGAAATAGTTAAAGATGCTCCAACATGTGATTCGACTAGTGATGAAGAGCTCAACGATGTTGATGAAGTCGAGGTCGAAGATATCACTGCAGAGGAGTACCCTCAGTACGCTGATAATGAGGGTAATGTGGTCCCAATCTGGGTGAGTCCCTCGTCAGTGATACTTTTGAGGTGTTGAACAAGATGGAGCAGGAAACTGAGAAGGCAGAAGGAACAGCCCAAGCCTCAAATGATGATGTTGACATTCGAAAGGCTGAGTGCGTTGCATGTTTTGAAGAAGTTAGAGCCCAACGTGCTGCACCGAAGAAAGATGCCTACACCAAGCTCTACAGAGTCAAGAAACACCACAAGGTGTCTGGCAGGATTATTGCATGGGCTTATTTTGATGATCTTAATGCTTATGCAGTTAAGAAGAACAGGGCATAGAGTACTTCAGATTCCCACATGATCTAAAGACTCTACCAGGTTTTGAGCTCAACCAGCTGGCTAAGCTAAAGCTTTTGTATGCTGACCCAAGGAAGATGTCAGGCTGGTTCAAGGCTGCCCTTAAGAAGGAGTACCACACCAGATGGGTTAACTTCAGACCCCAACAGCCGACTAGGTACATAAGAAGTTCTGAGGTTGATGCCATTACTGGCAAGCCCAAGATTGTGTGTAAGTGGAGTCCTCCGCGCACAATGTCGAGAATCCCACTCAGGGAAATGCCACAGGACTTCACTCCACACTTTAAGTGGTGGTACTATGATTGGAGAACAGCTGAAGCGGTCATAGTCCTAAGCAAAGAGGGACAAATGGATACGATCAGGGTATTCGACCCAATGTGGCTTACTAACTTGTTGGCTAATGATGTCTATACATTATACAAGTGGCCACTGTTCTATGACACGCAAGATATTGTACAAGCCCTCCAGTTCAAAACGTTATAAGACTCTGCTTCGCGTTTGAAATTCACGCGGGAGTCACAAAAGAGGAGAAGTACAAGAAATACAAGGAGGTTATTCAGAAGACAAGAGATTAGAGAGATCTAGGTCCAAGGGGGAGTTTGTTGATGCATGTATGTCCCTAGATCATGATTTGTAATGTAATAGATCTTGTCTGTCTGACAATGATGTAATATGAATTGATTAATGAAATGATATGGATTGTTTGTGATTTGTAATGTTTAATATTTCATTAATGGGTCGTTATTGAGTGATTAATTGGGTTTATGATTGTTTGAATGGTTACACATCAAGTTATATCAATTAAAACATTCAAACTTAACTTAATGAAGTTCTCATGCGAATGGCCCATGCGAATGGACCATACGCATGAATAACTTCATATGATTGACTCAATCGCACGAATGAACCAGGAGACTGGATCAGTCGTATGATTGACACATAAGATTGACTCAGTCGCACGACTGAACACTCAGTCGTGCGGATGAATCAACCGCATGGTTCAATCGCACGACTGAACCATACTTATGGTCCAGTCGCACGATTGAATAATACTAACCTATAAATAGACCCAATTCGTGGAAAAACGTGAGTATTCATACCATTACGACTCCAGACGTACCCTAGCCGTCCAGAAGCCTCCCAAATCGTTCTCCAAGTTCACAGAATACATTAGATCGATTCCTAATCGACTTCTAACGTTAGATTCAATTCTTGATTGATTCTTCGTGTGTTCTCACTGATTGGATCGCCAATCAAATAGGATTCCGCACTATTTGATCTGGTTTACACGCTAATCACTAGGTATTTCGTTCAAATACCAGGTCCTAACACTACATCTGGGGGATGTCAATTTCTTGGTGGACGGATAGTCTCTTGGCAATACATGAAACAATCCTGTGTGTCTGCATCAACTACTGAAGCTGAATACATTGCTGCTGCAAGCTGCTGTGCTCAAGTGCTCTGGATTCAGAATTAGATGTTGGACTATGTATTTAACTTCAAGGAGACTCCCATTCACATAGACAACAATAGTGCTATCTCTATCACAGAGAATCTTGTGCAGCACTCAAGGACAAAGCACATCAACATCAGGTATCATTTGATTAGAGATAACTTTGAAAAGGGATTAATCAAACTAGTCAAAGTTAACACTAATGAACAATATGTTGATTTGTTCACCAAAGCTTTTGATGAACATAGATTCAAATATCTTGTATCAGCTATTAGGATGATTAACTTTTAGTAGCTTTTCTTAAAACTTAATCATATTATTTCTAAAACTTGTGTGTCCTAAGTTGTTATTTTATCACCTACATAAGCCCTTGTTCTCTTTGTAAGAAAAATATTTTAAAATACATTCCTTAGATTTTTGAAAATTTTGATTTTTTATCCTTCGGAAGATTTATAATTACCTTCGGAAGAAACTTATATCTTAGAAAACAAATAACTACTTCAGTAAATTTACCTTCGAAAGAAATTTCTGAAATATCTTCCGAAGCTTAAAATTAACTTAAGTACCTATATGTTTTCAAAGAACAATTTTCTTCCGAAAGCAATATACCTTTGGAAGTTTTTATTCTTCTTCAAATAAAAACTCTGACTAATAAATCTCTTCCGAAGCAAAATTCTCAAAAACCTTTGGAATATCTTGCGAAGCCAATTTGCCTTCGGAAGCTTTTCTTCAGAACTTCCGAAGCAAAATAACCTTCGGAAGATTTCTCAACTTTACAAGAAAACTACTTTTTGGGCAAACGTAAACTACTTTTTCAGAGGTGGGACTAACATCTGGATTTCAAAGTTTATCCTTTTTTTATTAACTTTGTCTTAAATCCTATTCACATAAATACCCAACGGTTCCCCCGCTCTTTCACTATCTTCTTCATTTGCACTATTCCTCTAACCTAAATTCACTCAAACCACCTTTGTTCTTCACCTTCCTTCACCCTTAAGCTTCTCAAAATGGCCAACTTAAACCGCAGAAACAACCCTAATTTCTCCATGCAACTTCACAGGCAACACAACCAGGTTGTTCTGTTGAACTCTGAGAATGATGATAGTTTCTCAGAGGTTTGCCGTTTTCTGGCTTTATCCAACTACTTAACCTCCCTAACCATTGATCCTACTTTCTATGAGGATCATCTGCTTGAATTTTGGAAGACCTGTCAAGAGGTCATCATGGATGGGGAGAAGGCACTGTCTGCCACGATCCAAGGGAGGACAATCTTTATCACTCCGGCCATCATCAATACTCATCTTAAGCTGGATGATGAAGAAGGTGAGTTGTTCTTTCCAAAGGAAGTTGTTAATCATTCCTTTGTGCAGATGTGCTATGAGGGAGATTTCTTTGTAAAGACTTTCAGGAAAGGAAAAGTCTCATCCCAATGGAAATACCTGCTACATGTGGTTATCCACAGCTTGTCAAACAAGCATGGAGGGTGGGACTAGATTCCTGAGGATCTCTCCTTCATAGTGCATAGAATGGTTAAAGGGGAAGTTTAGGTACTCTTAGTTTGTTTACACAAATTTGCTTGCTAACTTGGACTCCTTAGAGTATTACATGTTTCCTAGACATGTTCAATACATTCTCAACTATGAACTGGGCTGACCGTTGAGGGACACAGGTAATATATTTAAATAAGGACAGATGAAGCCCGACATTTTTAAAATCATAAAGAAGCCAATTGTAGGCTTCTCAGGGGTAGAAACAGCCCTTGTCCCCAAAATGTTAGAGCTCATTGCTCAAGGTGACAACCTAGCAACACAAGCTCGTGTTGAACCCACCTTCTACCTCTCAACCACCAAAAAGGCCACAAATCACCCTCACCTACCAAAGAAAATCCAAACGAACCCCTGCTCAAACTATTGAGCTTGTGCAGGCCCCCATATACTCACCCATACAGGAGGAAGTGGATACTAGAGCTCCCATCTCCCCTGAGGAGCAAACCACTCCTATTTCTTCAAGGTTCAGTGTTGACTCCTCATGCTCAGCCTGATGAGCTCACTAGCCCAACTGCCTTAAGCCTTCACTCTGACCCTCAACAGTCAAGTGAACAACTTTCAGGGGACAGTTACCATCCCCAGCCTTTAGACTTAAATCAACCCATTCCTAATCTTGAATTATATACTGATGAAGACTTAGGTTTCAGTGAGTACCATGAGTCTCTCTACTCTTTTCCTACTCAAAGAGAGATGAGTGCTCCTAAGTCTCTTATGTCTAGCCCATATCAGTCACCCATTACTAAGGTGGACTTCTCTGAACCTGTTTAGGAGATTCATATGGAAGAGGCACTCACTTTTGCAAGTGATTACATCATTAAGACCTCAACCATGGCAACTCAGCCCATTGACACATCAACTGAGGCTGTCACTGAGTAGAGGAAATCCAGCAGCCAAGAACTTGAAGCTGGTGGTGAGAGTGAGGACTTTGGTCAAATTCTCTCATCCCACGGTGATTCTTCTGATGATGATAAGGGGAATTGAGACTAAAGGTGCAAAAACTATCAAAAACATACACCTACCTAGTCTCTAAGGTTAGCCACCTTGAATCTTAGGTGACTACCCTGCAAAACAGGGTCAATGATCAGTAACTTGAGATATCTTATCTCAGGGAAAAACTAGTAGGGAGACCTTTAAAGAGAGCTCAACCAGGAACACAAGAACCTATGAATGTGATTGACCTAACTCCTAGCTCACCTATGAAAGAGGGTGATGCTACCAAAAAGGGGGAGAAAGCCATAGCAATCACAGAACCTGAGAGTTCTTCAGGGAGTATGGACATTGAGGACTCACCATCCTCACTTGTAATTGTGCATACTCAGCAACTTCCTCAAGTTCACATTGATGTGAACTCTCTAGACTCTTTCATTCAGAGTCTCTTTGAGGAAGGCATTCCAAAGGCTATGCCATCTCCACCCCAAGGAACTTCAAACTACATCATTGGGTGGAAGTATGATGCTAAGCCCTCATTCTTCAAAGAGTTCAAGGGAACAAGAGGTATTCAACTTTCAGACCTTGAACTACTATGAAGGTCTTGACCTGATCAACATGCCACTTGTCAACCCAAGTCAATCTAGACAAGCTGGCAGGATGGCACAAAGGATTCAAGATAAAATTACTGAAGAATCCAGCCTAAAAAGGAGACAAAGGCAATTAGGTAATGTCATTGGTCAACTGGATGTTGAGGCAGACCCTGAGATTAGCTTCAAAGGGAGAACCTTGACTGAAAGCCCAGTGATAGAGCCAGAGAGCCCTGTCACACCAACAACTACTTCAGAAATTCATTCCCTCAGTCACAGCCACTCTCTGGCCAGAGCTTGGATGCTACACCAAGCAATGAACGCCAAAGCTCTCTCCACCATGTGTCACAAAGTTCTGTGGGTGACAAAGGAAAAAGGATTTTAACTCTAGACGAGATTGAGGAGGAGGAGAGAGAGAGAGGAATAGGAAGCTAAGAGGAGAAAGTTCCTCTGGGTCTTCAGGCTTCATGCAAGCTGCAATCAGGGCTGCCCCCAGATCAAACACTCAAGATGATGAGTTGAGGGCAGTCAGAATTACTTACCTGCAAACCAGGAACTATGACATTGATGAGATTATATCTCTCCCTTTAAAGGAACTCAATGAACTGGCTGCCATGGAAGTGTCAAGAGAGATGAAGGAAGCATAGGATGCAAGGCTGCTCCTCCAAATCAAAGAAGAGAAGAGACAGAAAAGACTGTACAAGCATATTCCTACTCTCTCCCTAGTGCAAAAAAGCCGTGTGCAAGAGATTGTGGCAGCTACACAAGAACCTCCGGTTGATAAAGAAACAGATAGGCAAAATATGATCAACTACCTGAGTGCCACAGGTCCCTACCAGGCATCTGCACTTCTTCCCTTGTCCTTTGACTATATAGAGTTTGAGTATCTCAAGCAGATTGAACTTCAAATGCTTGAAGAACAAAAGGCAACAAAGAGAAAGATGAGGGAAGAGGCAGCAAAGTTAAGAGCCATCATCCTAAAGAGTATGAAGAAGTCTGCTGACAGACAAAGGATGATGAGCTTCTTGAAGCTGTATGGATTCTCCGGAAGGAGACTTGGCCCTATGTCTTTATCCACAATGGATGAGCATATTAGGGTAATCAAGCAGAAGATCAAAAGTGGAAAGCTCATTGACTTACACTCCCCCCCCCCAAGTCAAGCTCCTCCTGAAGTGGAGGTTAAGGTTGAACAACCTGAGACAAACAACCTGGACCTCCTGCTGAGACTCAGCAAGCTTCATCTTCTGATCCACAACAGGTGGTCAAACTCCCTTTCCTTCTAAACCTATGAGGGAGGAACACCCAACTGAGCAAGACAAGACTGATCAATAAGGTGTTGCAAGCCACTCTTCTTAGTTAAAGTCTTCAAAGATGAGGAAGAGGATGGCTTTTAAACAAATGTCAAATAAGAAGAAGAAGTCTGAATCATCCACTTCCAAGCCTCAGGGTGAATAAGATCAACCTGAGGAAGTGCATGAAGAGGCAGCCCCATCAACTCCAATTCAAGTGGCTCCTCTTGCATCTGAGAGACCCATCTTATGCTGGACCTTCACAACTAATCTAGAGAGATGGCATGTGATCAGAGATCAAGGTGGTGAAGATGTCTACACTTGGCAAGACTTATTCAATCTACCTCTGCATGATCACTTTGAGATGAGAAGATACTATAAGATTCTGAGTGATCTTGATCATCTAATAAAGAAGGGCATGGTCATTATCATAATGAGGACTATCAACAGCTGAAGATCTTCAAATGTTTTGGTAGCATCAGCCTAGGGGGAGTTTGTAAGGATTCCTATAAGTCTGGTGCAGCCATAACATCCAAAGTCTCTCTACATGCATGCACTGAAGTGCAGAAGTAAAAATGCTTCGAAAGTTTTACACCAAGCACTAGAAAATATTCTAAGTGTAAAATCTTCCGAAGCCAAGACCAACATCTTCCAAAGCCAAAAATGAAGTCTTCCAAAGCTTCAAAGAGAAAGTCTTCCGAAGCCAAAGAGTGAAGACAGATTTCTTCCGAAGACTTTTATGAACATGCTTTTATTTGATGTACTTTACCATAAAGTTGGACCATCTTTCCGCTGCAACTCTGTTCAGTCACCAACTTACATGAGTTGGTGAAAAGGTCCATGCTTTTGGTAACTGTACATTGAGGTCTTGAGTCCATGCTTTCTACTTTATGTACTTTTATCCTTTTGTAATATATTAGGATGTGAGCTATGGCATGTCATAGTCACAAGTCAAATGGCAGATATGCTTTTTGACTCTACATTTGATTTTGTAGTTGTCTAGTCAATTGTATCCAGCTGGCCTTCAAAGTATGGCCGGCTGTAGGATGTAGTATAAAGTATCTCAAGTACTTGTAACTTTCTGTCTATGCTTTGTAACATTTGTAAAAGAACTTGAGAAGCAATATACAGCATTCTTGAAAACCATACACTTGTGTTGTTTGCTATCTTGTTCTGTCTCACATATTTACTTGTGTTCTTAGCATCTTTCATATAAGTTTACCAGTTCCCTATTTGATTTGTTAAGTATTCTAAAGAACTCTCCTCATTGTGTTGTTGTGTTGTAAGTGCATACCCTTAAACGGTCCTGCAAAAGCCATCTGTTGGACTATGTCCACATACTCCACATCATCTGGGCTGAAACACTCTAGATCATCCAAGCAATATTGATAGCCACTAGAGTGCCCATTTCCTAAGACAAAGGCACAGCTGTCCTGAAAAGAACTTTGCTCAGCTTGTTGAGACCTTGGAGTCTCAGGGAATGTAATGTATGGCCTAGAGGAACAGGATGGCTATTGGGTGTATGTCAGATACTATTGAGGTTGGGGGGTCCTGAGCCTTCAGCAACCATTAAAGCGTTGCTAGCAGGAAGGCTTAAGGGTCTGCTTGTCTGATGGCCTCTTTTGTTCTCCATATCTAAACGGTATCCATCAAGGATGCCATAAAGTTCAGACATAGTGAGGGAGTTCAGATTTTATGTTCTCTTGATAGAGACACAGTAGAACGTCCACTTATTTGGGAGTGCACTCATGAATTTTCTTATGAGATCTCTCAATTCAAGGGTAATTCCCATAGACTAAAGGGAGGAAATAAGATCCATATACCTGAAGTATTGCTGGCTAAGGGTCTCTCCAGCAATATAAGTGAAGTTCTTAAACTGTTGCTTTAGGGAATCCTTCTTGGAGTCATTAGAGCTGGAGTACATCTGAGATAGTGCATCAAACAGTTCTTTAGCTGACTTGCAATGTGCAAACCCCACCATGATAGAGTTGGGTATAGCAGTCATTAGAACAGTCATGGCATTACTATCAATGTCCAGCTTCTTCCGGTCTTCATCAGAGTAGTCTACTATAGCCTTCTCTATCATGGTATCGTTTCCACCTGGTGCTGCCACCTTCGGTTTGTAAGGGCCATTGATAATAGATTGCCACAGTTTGCTATCTTGATATCTGATGAAGCCTTCCATACGTCTGCTCCATGATCTAAAGTTTTCAGGGGTGATGATAGGTGTTTTAGTCATCGTCCTCATCTCTACTTCAGACTTTTGGTTGAGGGTCATTTTTGAGTGTGGTGTAAGGAGGAGTGAAAAACAGGTTGATTTGGATGGTAAGATCTCACAATCAAGAGCCTGGAAGCTCTGATACCAATTGCAAGATCGGTTTTTGTCACTTAACATTTTGTTTTTCTCTCAAACTCACTTGAATCACACTTGGTTCAGATGATGTTGCAGAATCCCTTCTAAGAGTTGATAATAATATACTAAGTAACAAAGAACACAAGGAAATAATTTTCAAGGTACTTGTATATATTACTTCTCAACTCAAAGTATTACACGACTCTTACAAACATATTACATGAGTTATAATAAGAAACTACATATACTAGATCCTACAGCCGGATATACTTTGATACCAGTTGGAAACCTATGACTAAAGCATATACTATAATGCTAAAGTTAAGGTATCTTAGATAAAATATTATCTAAGATAAGGTAGTCATGACATGTCCATGACTTACCTATTGTCGCCAACTAAAGTTGGTAACTGTACTAACTGATAAAAGGTAAACAGCAGAATACAGTATGGTCAACTACATGGGCGTGGGAAAGCGCCATGCAGTAACTCAGAGACTTGCAGCGGAGTGTCAGAAGGGCCATACTTATATTCACTGGTTCATAGTACTGTCTTCCGAATGTTATTTGGCTTCGGAAGAACTTGTTCTTCCGAAGCCACTTATACTTCGGAAGAGGCTACTTCTTCCGAGGCTTGAGGACTTCTTCATATCTTTATACTTTGGAAGTTATTGTCTTGATTTCTTCTAACTCTTGAACTTCGGAACAAGACTTTGTCTTCTGAAGCTGGAGTCTTCCTTCGGAAGATGATCTTCAGAAGTTCTGTTCTTTGGCTTCGGAAGAACTCTATTTCCCTTCGGAAGTTCTGTACTTAGCTTCGGAAGACCTTTATAAGTTGTACCAAAATTCTCTAAGTGTTTTGGTTTTGGTTGCACCAGCCTTTCTAGATCCAACAAAAACCATAGTGTTTCAAAGCAAGCAAGAACGACCCATGTGGTCAAAGCAAGCAAGAAAGACACGTGTAGTAAGCAAGCAAGAAGGTAGTCAAAACAAGCAAGAGAGACTCTTGCGGTCATAGCAAGCAAGATAGACCAATTTCAGTCAAAGCAAGCAAGTTAGTCATGTGTGGCAAGTTCGACCTACATGGCGAAACAAGAAAACCTGTGTGACGTTTATCGAAAGAAGACCTGTGTGGCAAAGCAAGAAAAAAGACCTGTGTGGCAAATCAAAGCAAGAAAAATGACCTGTGTGTCATTTATAGAAAGAATACCTATGTGACAAAGCAAGAAGAAGACCTGTGTGGCAAAGTAAGAAAGAAGAATAGTGGGACAAAGTGTCACACCCCCGCTAAAAGCGGAAACACGGGGATGTAACGAGATCGGGATCGTCATAACACATGGTAAGCGATAGAGATGCAATATAATTAAATGATGACAAGCGTGTCATGACGACACCCGACAACAAGGGAACTTGTGTCGTGTTTAGTCAATGTTCACGACAACATAGCCATAAGCATAAACATGATAATGATTCACATAACCAAATAAGATGAAATTGTAATGTAAATTCCCACAACCCGGGAACAAGTTTTAAAAGGTTGTAATTGTTTACACAGATTACACATTGATCAAAATAATTGTTTGCCAAAAACATGTTAAGTCCCAAAAATGCATCCTAGGGTCTCCACTAAGGCAGCACACCTAAATTCCTGAACTTGCATGATCACCTGAAAAGATATGCTCAAAACGGTCAACATAATTGTTGGTGAGCTCGCAGGTTTAAGTAATAAATAAGTAAGTGATGCTGTATATAGTAAGCGTTGCGGAATACCATGAATACAGTTATATAAACAAGTAAAATCACATGACATGAGCTTTGCAACCAAACCTAGCGACGTACACAAAGAAATTTTCGGCATATATTCACCCAAGGGCCCGTTCCTGGCCACTGATGGTACCAACTAGTATACCATCGAACAAGGGTGGAGGTGTCAACCCAGTAGTACTACTAATACCTAACCGTCGGTTCCCACACTGGAATTAAATAGTTGCAAAGATAGAACCACACAGCAGACCCAAGCATGTATCAGATAAGTACTTGTAACACAGTATCACGTTGATTCCTTGTATGTAAAATGTAAGTAAGTTGTACAGCATTGAAAAAAAATGGGTGAGCATACTTTTCCCCAAGTTGTAAATGATTGAAATATTGTAAGCGTAAAAGGGGCCACGAAACTCACTTGTTAAGTGGTAAGTATGTAAGATCAATGTATCCAAATGTTGAATGCAAATGAACGATCAAACACCTATTGACAGTTATTGTTAAGCACTAATGATACGAAATAAGCGCATAATAATGATCGGTCGGTTCGGGTTGTATCGGCTGGGTCGCGTGTAACTCACACAAACAGACACACGTACTAGACCTTATGTAGATCCAAGTACTAGACATTGTCGCCATTGTTGATGATATTTGAATAAAAGTTTTATTGTTATTGAAGAAGTATTAGTTAAATGTCAATAGTTATAAGTC
This sequence comes from Flaveria ramosissima, assembly GCA_025215565.1. Classification (NCBI taxonomy): domain Eukaryota; kingdom Viridiplantae; phylum Streptophyta; class Magnoliopsida; order Asterales; family Asteraceae; genus Flaveria; species Flaveria ramosissima. Next base: position 17,670,309 of record CM046032.1, on the reverse strand, counting down.
GGTTGGTAGTTATAAAACATTAGTTTAATTTGTCTTGAATAGTATTTGTGCCCTTTTTAGCGTTGACTTTAATATTTGTGGCCGAACAATGGCAACTGTGTTAATGTTACCTCAACATCACACGACCTACACACACCACGCACAAGAGGGAAATCACACACAACAATTACAGTCGCACGACAGGACCAGACGCACGACTCAACCTCCATACGCACGAATCAACCCTCAATCGTGCGAATCAGCTTCATTCGTACGATTGAGCCTTCATTCGTATGACTGGCATTCAGTCGTACCACACAACGCTCAATCGCACGAATCAACCTTCAATCGTGCGAATCAGCTACTTTCGTACGATTGAACCTTCATTCGTGCGATTGGACTCCAGTCGTGCGAAACACGCACAATCGCATACATTCAGTCGGTCACCTGACTCAATCGCACACATTCATTCATACGCATGACTCAATCGCATACATTCATTCGCACGCATGACTCAATCGCATACATACACACAGTCGCACGACTCAGTCGCACGACATACCGAGTCGCACAACTCAGTCGCACGATTGACTCAAACGCATGGTTCAGTCGCACGACTCACCCAGTCGCACGACTCAATCGCATGACAGACCCAGTCGCCTGGACAGCAGAATCGCGACTGTGGTCGGGCTGAGCAGCCCCAGGCTGCTCTAAACGTGAGTTTTACACAACAAGGACTTCCAGAAACACTCTATAAACATACACAAACATGAAACACAAGCAGAAGGACCTCACACGCACCCACACGACCTCATGTGTTCGGGTTGAACCCGAACACCCGAAACCCTAGTTTGGACAGCCGTGAATAAGCAAGAAAAGGGACAACCAAAGTCGTCTACCTGCTAGAAAGGAGTAGACTAGGCTGTAGATGAAGTCTAGACGACGAAAACAAGACCAAGCGGGTCGGATTTGGTGCTAAGATGAAGAAATGGTGTAGAGAGGATGAAGAAGATGAAGTAATGGGTGTTTAGGGCTGGAAATGGGTTTATATACCCAGCCCAAGTTTGCAAAATATCAAGTTTAGTCCCTGCACTTAACCCCCGAGTTTCCCAAATTTGTTTTGGTTGAAAAACGACTTTAACGGATTAGTTATATTAATTATAAAAATGTATTTAATGATATTTATAACTTAAAAATGGTTTTATTAGTGATGTTTATTATATATAAAAATGATATATTGGGCGGTTACGATGGAGAAAGTTTTAAAAGTTTTTTTAGGTTAACATATGATTATAACGAAAACACAAGCACAACGATGATAAGGCACACATGATATCCACATAAAGAGTAAACAAAGATGAGGAATGATCGATCAGGGAAATAGTTAACGGAAAGCCACGTTAATTGACGGAACTTAAGGTGACGGATGTCAGACAAAGCAAAAGCAAGATTAGCAAGAAGTAACCATTTTGAATAAATTAGTAAGAGTAACAATAGCAAGCAAAACCAAGCAAGAATCAAACAACTACATGTAATTTTGGATATCGAAAGTAGCACCAAGGACAAGAAAGAGATCTTAAACTTCAAGAAAAGTTTAACAACAAGAATGAAAGTGAAAGCGACAACAAAACTATGTGAAGAAAGAAGACATAAATGCATGAAAGGATACATCAAAGTTAGGGGGGAAATGTCAGACTTAATATTTGATTAATCCTAAGTTAGTATAATTATTTGTATTATTTTTATATAAAATAAGTTTGGCGGTTAAGGTAGTTAATGGCGGTTAATTGACCCACCTATTGTAGTTTGGGTACCCGCCAAGTTCAACACATATAAATACCCCATCCCCCTCATTTGTAAGATGATGATTGTATGTACAAGAATGTTTCTATAAAATTCTTTCAATCATCCCTCAACAGTGCCTAACATAGACACAGTCTAGTTTCTTGCCGAACATTGTTGCATTCTGGTGTTCTTAAACTCGTACCCTGGTTTTACCTTTGTCGGATGTCAGCATGCTCGTGTTAGAAGCAGACATGGCCGTGTCGACCAGATATTTTGTTGGGCACAGATTGTGCCATAGCCTGTGCATGACTCTAATTCCAAGAATATGAGCAGGCACAACCGTGCTTCAAGTTAGACACGGCCGTGTTGATCACCAGCTACCCATACACAGGTTGTGTCTTCGGGAACACCGACTGGCACGACCATGCCTAGCCAAAGCACGAGCGTGTTTGTCATCTTTCTGCTAGAGGCTTCTAATTTAAGATGTTTTGAGCCATTATCTCCAGAAAGTTGCATAAACCTGCAGTTTGATATAGCAAGTAAATTTTATGTATCATATCAACGAAAGTTATACAATATGTTCATGAAAACGGGGATTAGTAGGTAATAAAATATGTATCTTTCTTAACATATCATTAAAATTGCCTTTAACATTTCATTAACATAGTATTTATGAGTTGAATAATTATGGTTTATCACGTTAAAGACTAGTGGGTTTTGATTGTACAAAGACGACATGGTAGGGTAACTGGCGTCTAGCAGGGAGAAAGGTGTGGGCATCCAACAGTAGAAAGGAAATGGGTGGCAACCGACATCTTGTAGGGAGTAAGGTTTGGGGTGGCCGTTTAAGGTCTAGGTATTTTGAGATGGTGCTCTAAGACCATAATAGAATATAGCTAAAATCATTTTACCTAACTCCTTCAGATAATAATTATAATTACATATTTATGCTTTACCACCTTAAGTTACGTAAACATATATAATGATTACAAAGTGTTACAAAAGCTACATAGCCTAATGCAAGCTATTTTGGATGACTGAATTTAGTTAGTTACCAAATATGAGAGCATAGTCAAACATTAAACATATTAGAAAGTGTGATGTTCACTTTTTCTTTGAGAAATGTTAAGATTTCATGGATTAAGGGACACTTGAACACACGTTTTAAATATTAACATTAAGTAGATTAAAGATTAGTGTAGTTTATGATATAAGTAGATGAGTGTGTGAATCATCGTTTTATAAATAAACTATATCATGAGGGTCTAAACTGTTGTTGAGGTTAAGCTGTCAGTTTAGCTTGGAGCAACTGAAAGTGGAGTGATGATGGAATTTACTTACTAAATTAAATATGAGAGCATATTCCAACACTAAACATGTTAGAAAGTGTGTTGTTAACATTTTCTTTGAGTATGATTTCATAGATTAAGGGACCACTTGAACGTATAGTTTAAATATGAACATTAGGTAGATTATTAATTAGTGTAGTTTATGAGTATAAGTAGATGAGTTTGTGAATCATCGTTCTAAAAATAAACTAGATCATGAGGATCTGGAGCGTTGCTGAGGTTAAACTGCTACTTTAGCTTAGAGCAACTAAAGTGGAGTGATGAGAAGTTGCTTGAAATTGAAAGCTCAAGGTAACTTTAAGTTTGGTAAGAACTCATAAATCAATTACGTTTGTAGAACAATTTGATGAAAACTTAAAGTTTAGTAGAAATTGAGTTGTTCCAAATCATTATATGATTCTTCAGTCTAAACTTAATATAAACAAGGGAAATGATTTTGTATGTACTATGATTACTTTGAAATACAATTGATTACAAATGAAAATACAATTGATTACAAATGAATGATTGGTGGTCCTATTTGTATATCGTTGGAGAACCACCATGGCATAAATATCCTAGTGTCTATTGTTGACATATTATAACGATGAAGCTACCAAACACTAAATGCTAATTGCTCCTGCCGAACTAGTCCAAGTGCTAAGATAAAGTCTATCTACCAAAGACTTCATCTGTCGAACCATTACTCATCATACAATCTGCATCTGCTGATTGGCAGTTGTATGTGTAGATTCATTGCTTTTGTATACAAAGATGTTAATGTTGAAAAGTAATGGTGTTACCATAATAGTGCAACCACCGAAGATTTGTTGAGCTGATTTCTTGTCTATTTTGAACAATTCTTGTAGCTAATAGTATTACAAATTTGTGGTATGCCATAATATGTAGATGAATGAGTATAGCATGCCCTTGATCATAAACTTAGATTAGACATTCAAGATTTGGTTTATTGTTTAGCTTTCATAGTATAAATAACTCACATTTGCATAGTTTTGAGATTAGCTGTTTTTAGACACTCATTTTGCTATTATTACTCTCTTATAATTTGTGACTTATAATCAAAGGAAAGAACTTTGAAAGAATTTCCATATGTTATTTCCATTCAAGAAAGAATTTCCATATGTTATTTCCATTCAAGTATACAATCCATGTGTTTGTTATAAGTAGTTAATAGAAATTCTGCATCTACTAACTCCTTATTTATAGAATTTTTTGCAACCCGATCCAACATTTATAAATCTTGAATTTTGTACCCTGACTTTTTATTTGATGTTTAACTATAACTTAGTTTGATCGAGATTAAACCAACAACGATCTTCTTCTAGTAAAATCTTGACTCCCAAAAGTCCCCTTATCATTATGAACCTTATTCTTGGTAGGGTGTTTGTTAGGTTTATCAATTTGCTCATGTTCTCCACTTACGTGCTCAATTATGATGTGCTTCTTTCAACATAGTCTCTAATGAAATGATAACTCATATCTATGTTTGCTTTTATCATGAAAGACTGGATTCTTCATTAATACTTTAGTTGATTTGTCAACAACCATGATGCTTAAGGTTTCTTCTATATAGCATGTTATGACACTAGATAGTCTTTTTAATCATAGTGACTGACCTGTTGCTATATTGGCTTCTATGAATTCAGATTCACAAGATGATAGTGCTACAGTTCCTTACTTTTGTGTGGACCAAATAATTGATGAGTTTCCGAAGTAGAATACAGCTCCTGTTGTTCCTTTGTCTACTTTAGTGTTGACACCATAAGTGCTACTAATATATGCGAGTAGTTGGCTTCTGACATTGTTCTGATATGTAATTCCAAAGTCTTTCCTTCATTTAACATAATGAAGTATATGTTTAATAGCTTTTAAATGTTATTCTCTTGGCATTTGCATAAAATGACATAATAATTCAACAGAGAAACTTAGATCTAAACTTAAATCTTGTCTTGTGAGTAAAAGATATCTTAAAGAAGCAATTATGCTTCTAGAACCAAATATGCTTCTATCCTCTATTGTATTAATCAAGTTTCCTCCTTTAGTCTTTGCTAACTTTAATCAGCTTCTTGAAGAAGCTTATTTGTATAATTTGACTATTTTATGGAAATTTCAACCTATGTATGTGTGAGTTCTATTTTAAGATAGTAGGTAAGTAGTCGAATGTCAATCCAAAATATGAACAAGCGGTTTTTGAGCGTTCAAGTACTGAAATACAAAAAAAAAATTAAAATATGTCATGGGAAGATCGAACCTTGAAGAAGTGGGCTGTTGAGAAGACCATGAATGAAAGTAAGTAACCAAAAAAGGTTGTGTTGTGTAGCTACCTTGAATAGCAAACGTCTTAGCAGCTCTACGCAAATGTCTTTGATCTTATCCTAATTCGATATGACAAAAACTACATAATCGTCTTTTTATAGACCTAAAATAAAGCTAGTATACGGAAAAAGACCACCACATAAGGAATTCTCATGAGTAACGTTCTTTGACCATAAGTTCAATGTCAATTAGTAGATAGATGACAAGTCAATCTTTGGCACTATTGTATAAATTTCACACTCGATAGCCATTTAAATCAAACACTTTCCATGCACATTATAAAATGAACAACTTATTGGTAAAATGATTTGCATACCTTTATTTGCCTTGGATATATGTATCTCGAGTTGCTTCTTAAATCAACATCATGTAAATTGTTACACCGACTGATCTCTATAATCATTAGGTTGTGCCAAAAAATGCTCCATATGGTCCTTAATGATCTTCTCAAGTTGATCTTCAAGTGGTAGTCCTACCTGTGCAGCTAACCAATCTACATATTCAAACTGTCATCAAAACCATTAATGTTGAAGTTAGAAATGTTAGACCCAAAGCATAAATTAATATGGTACATGTGATTATTTTTCTAATAATTGAAATAATCAATTGATTTATTATTAATTATCCTATGGCTTGTATTATTTGATGGATGTAATTACCCATATAACCATATATAGGGTTTTCCCTTGGGTGTATAAATAGAGGGCTTATAACAAAGATTAAGGGCTACTAAACACCACCACGTAAATGGTCCCTTACTATGCGCCTCCCTCTTAATGTGGGTTTTTCCACCTTAGCCATCCTAACCGTACATCCTATATGAGAACTCAATCAATCATTCAAGAACATGATGCATGTTGCGGTTACTACAAAGACAAAGATGATGGGTATTATCAATCTTATAAACCTGTTCTTTCATCAAACACATAAAAGAATTGATCAACAAGAAAATGTAGTTTGGTTAACCATCATGTCAAAAAGAAATAATATCAAGAATAATCTAAGACAGAAAACCTGAAATCTTAGTGAATGAGTGTAATGCTTCGGGATTCCATTTTCTTCCATTTCTTGATAGTGTTTGTAAACATCAGTCAACATCTCTTCTTTTGAGGGCAACGATATCTTCCCAGACAACACAAGTGCAACCCATTTTGATTGGAGCTCAATAATTCCAAAGATTACGCCATGATCTTCAAGATGATAGTAGGAAGAACAAAATAACATAAGATTTTAGTAGGTAAACGGGAAAAACAGTTTAGTTAATGAGTGATATACGATAGGTTAATCCAACAAACGCGAGTCTAGGTGCAAGCTGTGGGGGAAACACATGTTTGTATAGTGGTCCAACACGATTATCCTCAACATGTACCATGTTGTTTGTTCCTAGAAAGGGGAAATGAAACTTATACCTAACAAATACCGAATCAAAACAAGAGTTTAGTGATTTGTTTTGCAAAAAAGATAGAACCTAAAAAACAAAGATTGATCGGTTAGTTCATACCCAGTGCAATGTAAGATAACATCCGCGACAACAGAATCACCATCTTGGAACATGACTGTCCCATCATCAAAAACACGTTGGATCTGTTAAAGAGGTCAAATATTTTAATTGTTACACTAGAAAAAATCAAATGCACAAAATCTTGGTTTTAACTTAAAATGCAATTCAAATCATACATTCAAATGTTGCCACATATTTTTATATCCATCCAATCTTGAGACCTTGACATCTGACGATCTTGAAGAAAGATGGACCTCTCTGGCAGTGGTTGCGATTTCTCGAGATATGTCAATTGCGCTAGGCCCGCTCCCAATCACAACCACGATCTGTCATTTCAAAATGGGTTGTGAACTTGTAATAGGAATTGTTGTTTGAATAAATAATAATAATAATCTTATATATATTTCAACAGATTAATGAAAACAAAACCAAAGCTTGGTAGAGGTACTAACTTGATCTTGGTACGGTTCGGGAACACGATATCTGTGACTATGTAGTTGTTTCCGTGACCACTCCTCGATGCCTAACTTGGTTTATGCCAAACAGAAGTATATTAGCCATCACCATAAAAAATTTAGAGAGTAAAATGTCGTACAACATGCTTGACTAAGTTCCCGCTTTGGATAAGGTCCATGCAGGGGCCGTATTGCTCTACGACATAATGTACATAGCCTTAAAATACATAAAATGAGACACTTTGTGCCTTCATAAAGTTTGGAGAGTAATAATTTAAAATAAAATATGCAACGTAGACTGCTTAGGATTAATGGGAATTTGTGAAAACAGATTATTTTAGGATATAAACTCAATTGATGAGTTATTTAAGATCAACCCGTTAAGAGCTTAGTCAATCCAACCTTAACACAACATGAAATTAAATTTTTTCTCCGAAAACGACCCTAAGTACATCTAACTACACCTACTACCTACATTTTACCAAAATAAAACCTAGGATGTTCACACGAAATGCATGTGCCTCTACCATGTGGGCTAGCCCCACCATGACAATATGAAATTCATTTAGTAAACAAACATGAATCAAACTACTTACAAGGGCTTGTAATCTAAACAAGTATATTAGAGCATTTCCAACTCATCTCTCATCACAATCTGCATTCTCAAATTTTAGATAACTATCGAAACATTCAATCCATCGTATTCACCATCCCTATAACCTATCCCCATGATTTTAGGGAACATTCCCCAAACATAGGCTCAATATTTATTTCATATATTTTCTTTTAATATCTTTTGTAGAAATGAATAAAAGGGAATGAAAAAATAATAATATTAAAAATAATACAATAAATAATTAAGATAAGAATAAATATGAAAAATAAAATACAAGAGGTTTTAACAAAAAGATTAATAATTTTTTTTTTATAATAATAACAAAATCAAGCAAATTGTATACACACCTAGATTGTTTTTATTTCAGTCCAATCTACCTTCAAATATAAAACATCTGAAACGAAATTAAAACAAATAATTAAACTTTTAAATTAAAATTGAGGTTTTTAAGCTTTTAAAAATGTACGATTGTTTTTGTTAAACCTTGAAAAGTAAAATAAATTGAACTGTAAAAAGTAAGTGGAACATGATATCAGCCATGACTTAGCTGTTAATTTTTTCTACCCGAATCACACCCTCAACCAACTCAGTAGCAAACCCATTACCCATAACTAAAAGAAACCGATGCCTCAACTCATTGTATTTTTGCTATGAATGATACTTGAATTTAATACCATTCCGTTTTTAATTATATTGAAACATCACTTAAACCATTTAAGGTGAAAATCATTAATTCACTATTGTAATAGCAAAGAAAGTTTGATTAAGTAAGCTATTCTAGTGAAAGTACGCATTACTTGAACTTTTTCGGATGTTAAACTGTAATTTACATACTTAGACTATTCACAATCTATCCCTAATCTTCATACTTATAATTACATTAAAAATCACTATTTTTTCTCTCTATTTTTCTATTAAATAATATTTTTTGTATATTTATTATTACATTTTCTCTTTTATTCGCTTACAATCATTATAAAAATATTAAAATTTATGAGGTTTGCATCGTGTTTTTCCAAATAGGTAAACACGATACAATCCCTATAAATTTTTTAAATCTTTGCTGACAAGCACTCACAACCATTTCAACTCATAGATTGTTATTATAAGAAAGATGTGTGATGCGCTAATTAAAATGAATCTCAAAAAAAAAAAAAAAGGAATACTTGGGATAACTTTCAACTCGCATTGTAAGAACATACCAGGAATATCATGGGCAAATCGAGGTTCAGTATTGTGACCATTACAAACCACCACCGCATCAAACACCCCTTCAACCCCCACCCCCATCGTCTTCCACTCCACCACAAATCCAACATCACCCCTCGGCTCAACTCGCACCACCTCCGACTTAAACCGAATCACCTGATCACTCACCCCAAACTCGCTAGCAAAATCCTGCACAAACTTTAAAACCTCTTGATGACCGGGGAACTTCCTCGAATCGCCGTATGATCTCTCTTCGAATGAGAAATCTGAGAACCCCATCAGAGGCCGAGGCAGATTCGTCCGGAGAGACGAGTAGAGGCTGCTGTGAACCACGGATCTGTCGGGGTCAACTTGGGTTCGGTGGTCGTAAACCCAGGTTCCACCAATTTGGTCCGACTTTTCGAAGACGGTGACTCGATGGTTCTCTCGGAGAAGCTCGCGGGCGGTCACTAGACCGGAGATGCCGGCTCCGATGACTGCTACGTTCAAAGAATCGGTCATGGTCGATGGTTAGTCAATGGGAAGTTTGCTAGTGTTGGGAGTTGGTGAAAAGCTTATAACAACTTAAGCTCTTTCAGATCTCTTCACTTTTGACCAATAAATTAATTCTATACGTCTATAGCTGAATTTGGTATTATTTACAGCATGACGTGTTTTAGTTTAGTATTTCTTTTAGAAATTTCCATTTCTTGTGTAAATGTTTAGCTGTATTAAAAAAACAATTACTTATTTAATAAACAAACAATAATATTTGTATTCTGTCCTAGCACGCTATATTAACATCAATCAGTTATGATATTCTATTTGCAGAAGCTTATTAACATCAATCAGTTATGATATTCTATTTTTAGAACCTTATGACATTCACTTGCTCTTTAAATTTTGATTTTGACATTGATTGAATGTTAGAAGTAAGTTTTTAAGATTACAAGTCTTTTTACAAGTATCAAATGGTTGAAGGCACGTAAATAGAGTATCATCGATCCTCTTCAAGGTTAGAAAACAAAACAAGATTGGGCAACTCCAAAATACTTTATTATAATCAAGAAAATTAACTCAAAACTTGATTACATTGAACCCCTTGCTTGAGTATTTATACTAATCTAACCTTATCACCAGTGTTGTAAAAATCACTACGCGCTAGTCGGGCGGCGAGGTAGGGATTAATCGGATTGGAATTTTCATATATAATTTTTAGTTTTATATAAAAATAACATATTTTAGTATGTCAATTTAATAAAAAAATTTCAGTTTTATATATAAATATACATATTTGGCCGGAGTTTCTAAGTTTTTACCGAAATTTTTGAAAGTCGCCGGAAAATTTGCCGGAATCCCGCCGGAACTCGCCGGAACCCTACCGGATATTCCGATTTTTGGCCAATTAAGACCGCCTAGGTCCGATTTTGACTGATTACCGATTAAGTGAAATCACCAAGGTGGACTCCCGATTTGGGATTAATCGGCGATTAATCGGTGCCTAGAGCCGATTTTTGCAACACTGCTTATCACATAAGTAACCACATTAGATTAGGATTCTATCTATTATCTAAGTTTAAGATAACAAACTATTTGAATAATTTTATCTACTAATCTCTAGATAGACTTGTGACTTCCACCTTGGCTCGTGAAACTCCGACCCACCCAAACCTAACTTGTTTGGGTTGGAGATAATATCGATGGCTTCCAACCTTTCACCCCCTAATTTCCGAAGAGAACTAGGGTAGTCTTCGACTTCCATTCCAAGTAACTTGTGCATCTCATGAAACTTGATTCTAGCATGTGGTTTGGTTAGAATACCAGCCTTTTGTTGGGTCACCAGAAATGTGTTCAATCTCAACATGCTCTTTTGTCAAGTGATACCGAGTATGGATGTGTTTGCTACGTCCATGGAAAACAAGAATTTTCATAAGTGTCATAGCCGTCATATTATCAACCTTCAAGTTTACCTTTTGTAGTGGACTACAGTTATTACTGGCAAAGGTTGGTGGAGAGATCGGGCCACACAGGTCTTCGTGTATAAAGCTCAAGCGGTTCGTTTGCGCGATACGCGACTTCTATACGTAACGGGTTTGTGTTTTGTTTACCGAGTATGCAAGAATCACACAGTTGTTCTTGCTTGATTATATTAGGATGTCCCCTCACCATGTCTTTGTTTGACATAATTTCGTCTATGAAACTAGATGTTACATATCGTATCTTGAATCATATGAATATCTGTAACCATTTAAGCCATGGCTCTAGAAACAGGTAGATCCCCTTCCTTGACCAGAAATTCAACTACGACACAAACTGCTCTAACAACTACAAGTAATTCCTTTTCCTTTGGCTATGAGTTCAATATCAAATACTAGCCCCAATGACAAGTCAAATCTTGTGTTGCTCCCTTGAATAGCAAAACTTGTTAGCAGCTTCATGCGACTCTCTTTGACCTGATTCTAATTCCATTGTTGGACTTAATATTTGTTATTATCATAAGTTAGTGTAATTAATGTATTATACTTGTCTAAAAAAAGATGTGGCAATTGTGGTAGTTAAACTACCAACTGACATCAAGGGGAAGAGACACCCTTTTGGTAATTATAAATAGGTGTTAACACCCAAATTTTTAATTTGATGATTGAATGTAAAAAGCATATTTCGATAAGAATCTCTCAATCATCCATCAGCATCCATTTAAGCATGAATCTCTTTGACTTGATCCTAATTCCATTTGACCAAAAATACATGATAAAGTGCTAGTAACTAACAAACAAAAGAAATACAACTACCACACAAACTACCTCTAACAACTAGAAGTAGATCCCTTTCATTAACCATTAATTAGTTCAATATATAGCAATGCCAATGAAAAGTTAATCTTTTGCGCTATTACATAAATTATTTCCTTTAAAATCAAACACATCCCGTGTACATTATACAACGGAATACTTATTGGTAAAATAATTTGTATACCTTTATTTTCCTTGAAAGTATGTATCTCAAGTTGCTTCTTAAATCAACATCAAGTAAATTGTAACACCGACTTATCTCTAAAATCATTAGGATGTGCCATCCAACATTCTAAAAGGTTCTTAACGATCTTCTTAAGTCGATCTTCAAGTGGTAGTCCCACTTGAGCAGCTAACCAATCAACATATTCAAACTGTCATTAAAACGTTTGGTTGGAAGAATGGAATGGAATGGAATGAAATTGAGAAACTAGTATTAATTTCAAGTAAAATTATGTTTGAGTGGGTAATGAAATATAAACCCAAAGGAATGTTTCACCTCAAATTCCCTTGGTTATGGGATTTCAAAATCCTTCCATCTAGAGAGGGAATTTGAAATCCCACAACCAAGGGAATTTGAGGTGAAACATTCCCTTGGGTTTACATTTCATTACCCACTCAAACATAATTTTACTTGAAAATTATACTAGTTTGTCAATTCCATTCCATTCCATTCCATTTTTCCAACCAAACGCTCCCTTAGTGTTGAAGTCAAAAAATGTAGATTGTTTAACCATCATGTCAAAAAAAAATTAATGTTAAGAATAATCTAGGCAAAAAACCTGAAATTTTAGTGAATGAGTGTAGTGCTTCGGGCTTCCATTTTCATCCATTTCTTGATAGTGTTTGTAAACATCAGCCAACATCTCTTCTTTTGAGGGCAACAATATCTTCCTAGACAATGCAAGCGCTACCCACTTCGATTGAAGCTCAAGCATTCGAAACAAAATGCCATAATCTTCAAGATGATAGTAGCAAAAACAACAAAATAACATAAGATTATAGTAGATAAATGGGGAAAGAAATCTAATGATGAGTGATATACGATAGGTTAATCCAACAAACGCGAGTCTAGGTGCAAATTGCGGGGGAAACACATGTTTGTATAGTGGTCCAACACGATTATCCTCAACATGTACCATGTTGTTTGTTCCTAGAAAGGGGAAATGATACTTATACCTAACAAATGCCGAATCAAAATAAGAGTTTAGTGTTTTGTTTTACAAAAAAATGGAGAAACTAAAAAAGTAGGAGTCATCGGTTAGTTCATACCCAGTGCAATGTAAGATAACATCCGCGACAATAGAAGCACCGTCTTGGAACACAACTGTTCCATCACTAAAAACATGTTTGATCTGTTAAAAGATATCAAATACATTAACCGTTATTAGGAAGAATCAAATTAATGCGCAAAGTCTTGATCTTAACTTTAGATGCAACTTAAAGGGTACCTTCATATGTTGCCACATATTTTCATATCCATCTAATCTTGAGACCTTGATGTTTGAAGATCTTGAAGAAAGATGGACCTCTTTAGCAGTGGTTGCGATTTCTCGAGATATGTCAATTGCGCTGGGGCCGCTCCCGATCACCACCACGATCTATCATTTTGTTATAAGTTATATACTTTAGAGATTTGATCAAAATATATAGGTTAGGAACTGCTAATAGGAATGGTCATTTAGATTAATAATAATAGCCGGATATATATTTATAAATATCAATCAAACAAAACACAAGCTTGGTAGATATACTAACTTGATCTCGATATGGTTCGGGAACACGATAATTGTGACTATGTAGTTGTTTCCGTGACCACTCCTCAATGCCTAACTCGGATTATGACAAACAAAAGTATTAGCCTTCATCATATTACATTAGAAAGTAAAAAAGGCATGCAACGTGCTTGATTAAGTTTTCGTTTTGGACCGGGTCCTGGTTGGGGCCGGATTACTTTGTGATTTGATGTATGAAATCTTAACCTACATAATATGTAAAAACGTAGGATATTGCTTTTCAAGGCTTATACTCCTGACCTCAAGATCACAAAGCAATAACTTTAAAAGTTACTCTAAGGTAAGCCTTCATAAAATATGATGAAAACATTATATATTTACCTTGTGGTTAGAGTATTTTAGGATGTGAACTTGGTTCTCGGGTTACTTAAGATTGACTTGGTAAAAGAGTAGTCAATCTAACCTTAACACAACATGAAATTAATTATTCCGAAACAACCCTAAGTACTCCTAACTACACCTACTAATTATACTTTGCCCAAAACAAAACCTAGGACATCCACAAGAGAGGCCTTGCGCCTCTATCATATGGGCTAGATCCACAATGGTAACATGAAATTTATTTAGGAAAGAAACATGAATGAAATTACTTACATTAGGGCTAGTAGCCTAAACAAGTATATTAGAGCTTTCTCAATTCATCTGTCATCTCCATCCATATTTTTATATTTTAAAATAATGATCAAAATATTCACATAATCTCATTTCTCATCCTTATAGCTAATCCGTATACTTTTTAAGAAAAACCTCATTCTAAATATAGGTCTCACTTCTTGTCATATTATATATATATACATACATATATATATATATATATATATACATATATATATATATATACATATATATATATATATATATATATATATATATATATATATATATATTATACATATATATATATACATATATATATATATATATATATATATATATATATATATATATATATATATATATATATATATATATATATATATATGGATAAAGTTCTTTTGTTAACCATTGTTTATTGCGATAACTAGTGAACCCTAATGTAACAAGCACTTATACCATAATTATTTAGAATAATTAACTTTTACAAATTGGTACACCACTTATGTTATGATTTTCCACATATTTTTTAAAATTTCCCTCTCTTTTTCAATAAAATTCACCCTATTTATTAAATTTACATAAATTATTATATGATATTAATTTTACATAAATTACACCATTAAATAGATTATTCTAATATCTTTTAGTCGAGTATAGTCTTATCATATTTTCATATAATTTTTTTAACTTTCTTTGTGGACCACCGGTTTACCACGTGCTGTAACTCAAACTTATAGTTACGACGTGAGCTGCTGTGCATCAGTATTACAAGTAAGTATTATTTAATTATAATCTTGACATATATGAGTAATGAAATGTGATGTTTATAAGAAAGATTGGTGTTAGAAAATAGTGTTTTTCTTTTTAAAAATTGCTGGGATAAGGATGCTCTTACTCGTACAAATATAACACTCTACATAATAAAATCTAGTGTGATTTATAACATGACTTGACATGATATTAAATAACATGATGCAAATAAAACATATGTAATTATGAATATGTATAATATCGTTAAATAATAAAGTAGTTTTTTATAAAGGCTAATTGAATCACAGACGGGTCGTTGGCCCACCCGATAATCTCCATTAATTAAGTACAAAACTTGAGATAACCCTCAGGGGGAAACTCACAATATATGAGAGAACCCCCTACCCACCTCGAACCTTTTATTATTTATGTCACAAGTGAGAGTTAAACTCAAAATCTTCACCTATTTATATGAGATCTTGAGCTACATCACATTAACCACCTGAGCTAATAATCATCGGTAAATAACAAATAATTATGGGGGTGATGGTTTAAGATTAGGATCTCTAAGGTTTTAGTTCAAACACGACTTAAGAGGTTATTTTCACATTGATGGATTTCATTTTTGCTGATGTTTCTAAGTGAGTCGGTTCTTGAGCTTCAAAATCAGTATAGATAGTTAACATCTCTTTTTAAAAGGGCTCATTTAGGTACTGGGTGGTTCCAAAGGCCGTTTAAAAAATAATAACAGAATAGTCGAGCAAATCATTTACACCCCTAGATTGTTACACTTTGGGAGAATTCAATACGGTTTTTTTGGCATAACCGTAAATTAAACTGTTTGTTATTGTTAGAAAATTTTCAATCTGGCCTACTGAAAGTTTAGAAAAAACCTATTGTACCAATTTGGAGGGTTTCTCGACATTAAATCAAATCGTACAACTCCTAAATTTGACCCATGTATCTAAATCATGTTGCTCCATAAAAAAATTAAAATGGTGTTGAAAAATGATATAAAATAAGAAGTAACTAGATTTGTATCCCATGCTTCGGAACAGGTTTGGCATGTATATACAGTGAGGTGATGTTTGGTTTCAACTACTTGTACACTACTATTAATCATGTGAAAAAACCCCAAAAAGGAAAAAAAAAAGGTAATCCCAACAAAAAGCCATTTAAAAGTAAAAAAACAAACAAACCGGAATAATTATAAGCCTAGAATAAAAAAGATGAAAAGGAAAAACATTCACAGCAGTTTTCTCATATTATAAGTGTGTTTTATATATTATAAATAATAGTTGTGAGCCAAGTAAAGAGAAAATGTTAATGTTTATTTTTATTTTTTGGTGACATCGTTAACCCCTATAAATTGTTAATACTTATTTGAAATTAGTTGTAAGTGAATGAGAGAAAAATAATGATAGATATATAAAAAATATTATATAATTTAAAAATTAATAAATAATATTTTTTTACATAATTATAAAACATTAAAAAACCTAATATGAATACTCTAACAACCAAATCTTAGTAAAGTGATTGGAAACCTCACAGTTTAAATAATTAGAGTAGATGGAGTATATTATTTATTTCCCTTATAGTTTATTTTAACTTAATAAGATGTAAGAAAAATATATCTTAAAAATAAGTGATCATGACATGAGCTAACAAATCACAAAGACAGTTTATTAAGGTAACCTAGTGAACAGTTTCTAACATCGGAACTGTAATATAAATAAAAAGAAATTGAATGAAAAGTTATGAAAGCCCTCCAACGTGTTATAAAAGTAAGTCTCAGATATCAAGTTATCAACTTTATATAACTAAAAGAAAAAAAAAGAGTACTTTGGAGCAGTTCCTATAGGCATTTTCAGAACATACCAGGAATGTCATTTGCAAATCGAGGTTGAGTATGGTGACCATTACAAACCACCACCGCATCAAACAGCCCTTCAACCTCAACCTCCATCGTCTTCCACTCCACCACAAATCCACCATCACCCCTCGGCTCAACCCGCACCACCTCCGACTTAAACCGAATCACCTCATTCACGCCGCACTCGCTAGCAAAATCCTGCAAAAACCTTAGAACCTCTTGATCATAGTCACATGGATCGCGGTACGTTCCGGTACGCGGTACGGTGTACCATATAGTGCGATACACCGTATCCTATAAAAACAATCTATATTATATCTTTTAAAGATAATGAGTGAATTACATATTAAAATAACATATTTTATAATCATATTAAATAACTTTCATAACCAAACGATTCAAAACTTCAAAACAAAAAGTTCATATTTCATAACTTTAAATAAATAACCAACATCTCATAATCATAATTCATAATAGTAAATTCATAAAACTAGTCCATCATCTTTCTTTTTCCCTTTGAGCAGCCATTCACATCTTCTTCTTCTTCTTCTTTTTCAAGATCTTCAAACCTTGTACTAGGCCCTTTCAAGTAATCATTTTCTAGATTCACATCCCATTTTTTGTTGGCCCTTTGTTGTAACTTTCTGAGAATCGAGATTGAAGACGGATGTTGGAATGTATAAACACTAACTTGTCTGCCCGTTTAGTATTTAAACGATTTCTCTTCACACTATGTATATACGAGTAAGTGCTCCGGTTTCTTTCCGCTGATGAGCTGCTAATAGGCTGTGAAAGAACTTTAAGAGCCACTTCGGCTAACTCCTGTGTTTCCGAGCCATAATTGGACCACCACTCAATCGCATCCATGGTGACAGCATCGACTTGAGCTGCTTCCATTGAATACAATCCCTTCTTCATATGAAACCTTGCGAATTGTTCTCGCAACATTTTTTCTTCTGTAGGACTTTCTGCTATCTTTTTGAATGCTTCCATAACCCCTTGAACCACTTCTTTGTCTTGATTTGGAGCCTTCCTAGAAACTCCACCCGGTGCTAGCATACGAAGGTAGTTAGTATCATAAAATCTTGGTGACAATGCAAATCCCAAACAATGTAACGGGATCGTCATCTTTTCCCACCTACCTTGCACAATGGAGTGTAGTTGAGGGTAATATGATGCATACTTACTTTGCAACATAACATCTTTAATTTCTCCTAACATGTTATCCATCTTTTCATAAATTTCTCCCATTTTTGAACCTTCACCATCACAAAACTTGATCATCAGGTATATAGGTTTAGTAATACTTAAAATAGTCTCAACATCATCCCAAAAATCTTCGCTTCTAATTGTGTCAACAACCGTTGACCCGATTGTTCTTGTGTTTTCATCACTGTGTTTTACCCAATCTCTCCAAGAATTTAAGGAAATGGTTGTACCAAGTGCTTCTCTACATCTCATTATCCTTTCTAATAAAATATAGTGAGACGCGAATCTTGTTTTCGCCACCTTTAATAGTTCAAGCTTCGAATTCTCTCTAAAAATTGACAAAGCGTGACCATGATTGATAAAGTATTTCACAATCACTTTGCCCCTTCTATATGTGGTCATCATTCAATCAAACTCTTTTCCAAGATCTTTAAAAATCAAATTTAAGATATGAACAGAACAAGGAGACCAAAAAATGTGTCTATGTACCTTTTCTATCTCTTTTCCAGCTGCCTTGCAATTCGCAGCGTTGTCAGTAACTACTTGTAGGACATTACTTGGTCCTACGGTTTCAATAGTCCCAAGTAAGTAGTTAGCTACCGCTACCCCGGTTTTATCCAAACCAGAAAAATCCTCTGCATACATAAACATTGCTCCTCGACTGTGCACTGCAAGAACATTAATCAACGGTTTGTGCTTAACATTAGACCATCCATCAGATACAATGGAAACACCTTGTGAATACCACGTGTCCTTGACAGGAGTTAAGTCCTTTTCAACATCTCTAAAACATTCATCGAGAAATACCGTCCTTGCTCTTTCACTAGACGGGGGTTTATATCCTGCAGGTGCTTTGTTGATTGCACTAACCATCTCCAAAAATTGAGGATTACGTAAGACATTAAATGGAATTCCATTAGCACACAACCCTCTCATAATTTTCATATCAACTTGATTTCTTTCCATTACACCAAAACTTTTTTCAAGGGGATTTTTAGAACACTTCTGTTTAGTACTAGTAAATAACGAATTTTTTAAAGACTTTGAAACACCTACCTTTTCAGCCTGCTTAACTCTAGTTTCTCATACTTTTCACGATCTTTTAGTAATGCAGGACACCGTTTAATGTCCGTTTTCTTTCCCGGTGGAGCACCAAAAAAGTGAGCATGAATGCGTGTATACGAGCTAGTAGACTTCTGACCGCAATGCTTGCAAACCTAGACTTTTGAACCCCCTGCATTCTTGCTATTACCAGCACCTACAAACTCAACTTCTTGCAACAATGGTTTGTCATCAATCGCCTTTACCTGCTGAACTTCAGAATTCTGTTACGTGAGATCGTCCACTTCAATTTCTGTATCGCTAAGAACTTGCAAATCTGAATTTTCAGAAGTTTCTTGTCTTGAGGTTGAACTTGAACCACCTTTACCAAAAGCCATTGCTATACGTATGCTACTGCCTACTGTGAATTGATATTGAAGAATTCTGTGTATTCTATATGGATTATTAAGTTCCAATTTATAATGAAAGCAATAAAATTGGTGCCAAAAATATCAACGAACATTACCTTTTCGATTAATTAACAAAATGGAAAGTCTAAACGTTGCCTTTTCAATTCCCAATCGCGTACCAAACTGATCGAATTCATGAATTTTTGCGATTTGATTCACGAATCGGTGCGACTCGGTTCGCGATTCGGAGTAGCGTGGTTCGATTCCTACTGAAAACGAAATTCGCCTATTTCAGCGAACCAAATCGCGAATCGGAGGGCGATTGGTACGCGAATGTACCCGAATCGGGTACGGGCGATCCGATTCGCGATTCGTGGGGTGGGGGAGCGAATCCTGTGACTATGCTCTTGATGCCCGGGGAACATCCTGGGATCACCATATGATCTGTCTTCCAATGAGAAATCGGAGAGCCCCATCAGAGGCCGAGGAAGATTCGTCCGAAGAGATGAGTAGAGGCTGCTGTGAACAACTGACCTATTGGGATCATGATCAGCTTCGGTTCGGGGATCGTAAACCCAGGTTCCACCAATTTGGTCCGACTTTTCGAAGACGGTGACTCGATGGTTATCTCGGAGAAGCTCGCGGGCGGTCACTAGACCGGAGATGCCGGCTCCGATGACTGCTACGTGCAAAGAATCGGTCATGGTGGATGGTTAGTCGATGGCAGCTTGCTAGTGTTGGGAGTTGGTGAAAAGTTTATATACCAACATAATTAAGCTCTTTCAGATATGTTCAATTTTGACCAGCAATTTAATACTATATGTGATTATGGTATTGTTTACAGCATGACGCATTTTACTTTAATTATTACTTTAGGAGTTTACATTTCTTGTGAAATTGTTTAGCTGTATTAAATAAGCATTTACTTGTTGAACAAAAATAAATATGACAGTCATGAATGTTTTGTAAATTACGTGTTAGTTAAATACATGATTCTAAACTCATTATGAAAGTCATTTGCTCGTTTTGGAATCACTCCAACGTGACCTGGTTACTTAATGGGAGGCTTTTGCTAGTGTTGGGAGTTGGTCAAATGCTTATTAATTATACCAACATAAGCTTTTTCAGATCTGTTCAATTTTGACTAATAATTTAATACTCTTATGTGATTATGGTATTATTTACAGCATGACGCATTTTACTTTATTACTTTTGGAATTTACATTTCTTGTGAAATTGTTTAGCTGTATTAAATAAGCAATTAGTTATTAAATAAAAACATGTCATGAATTGAGAAATATACTAAATAATCATGATAGTCATGACTGTTTTGCTAGTTATAATAAGTTAGTTAAATAAGGATTCTAAACTCAACATGAAAGTCATTTGTTCGTGTTGGAACCACTCTATATTGGCTTAGTGGTAACCGGTAGGGTGTTAGAATTAATTAAAAGAGACTCAGGTTTGATATCATCTCAAATGATCATAGAATGCCGGTCAGGGTATTTGCGTAACATGATTGTGGAGAAAAGATAGTAGTAGAACTGTAAATCAGTTGACTTTGGAGAAGAATCTTTTGATTTATACAACTTCAAACAAGAATGATTTCAGAGCAATAACAAAGGACAATTTTAAATTGTTTATTTTAAATCTTTGGTGAAGGAAAAATTGGTGAATATATACGACATGTATGATCATTGTTGTCAGATCCGGACTTCATTATTAGTAAACTAAAAAATTTGAAGTATTAAATTAAATCCAAAAGAGAAGAAAAATCGCCAAGTATTGAGTCGGAAATTTTTTAACACACCTATTAAGATAGTTCATACGCCTCTGAATCTTTCACAACTACACTTTTTAACTTTGGTTGATGAGAGATTGTTGGACAAATGTCAGCCACAAGGGATGTTCTCGGTTTGGCTTTAAGTTTATTCAAGTTAATGGTTCGTCAACCGAAACCAAAAACCAAACCAAATAAGTATTCGTTTTGGTTTTTGGTTTTGAACCAAGTCTAACAAATTGATTTCTAGGCCTGATTACAGTTTCTTTTGAACATGAAGTTATAAAGTTTGACTGGAGTGAACATGATAATTTAACTCATGATAGAAAGAGACAATAAGAGTTATGTTGCCAAAACTTTGTGAAGTTTAACAATAAGTCGTCATAAGTTTTAGCATGGAAATCTTACTTCCAAAAGAAATAGAATCAAAATTATGCTACTTGAACTTTGTGAAGTCTAACATAAAGTGATGAAGTTTCACGTAAACTTTAATATGAAGTTTAACATTTGAAGAAACAGAAAACCAAAGTTTAAAATGGAAAATGGAAATTAACATACCAGTTCAACATTGAAGAACATGGAAATATGAATTTACGGATCTAGATATTAGTTCAGATTTCAGAAGTACTAATGAACTCGGATTATACTATCGAGAGAACTAGGATTAGAATTTTAAAGTTTAATAATAACAATAATAAAATTAGCCTACGCGATACGACAAACTTGTGATACGTTACGTACATTGTGGCGGTAACATTAACGTGGTTAAATACATATAAGATACGTATATAGTTGCAAACAACTTGGTTTAGAGATCGAAACATAGATGGAATACAATTATATAAAGATATCGATGTTCATCGATCGGTATTTACCTCATTCTACACGGTACCAACATGTTATTGTAAGTCGTGATGACCTATAATACCAGAAAATACCATATTTTGTATACAACTACATTTCTTAACAGAATTACTAGATTCGAAGAATAAAAATTTAACATAGGCACAAATTACATAAAATAACAAACACAAAATAGTAAATAAATTAGAGTTAATTACATGTTGGTCTTTATAGTATGCTGATATTGAAGTATTTGTCCCAGCTTTTAAATAAATACCGTATTTTGGATTTTTTTCACCTATTTGACCCCCCTTTATTACTATAAATAAGTTGTGGGTGTTTTGGTTGAATAACAAAAATTAAAAACTCTCTTTACACTCTTAAAACTCAAAATCACTTACTACTCTTTCACATTCAATAAATCTCTCAAAAATGACTCTTCGAGTACTCAATCTTCTGTTGATTGTGATGCATTATCTCTAGATATGGTTGTTCAGGTTATCCCTATCATGAGGAAACGATTTGGTGCAACTATGATTTGTGTCTAATGTCATCGGGTCCAAATAAAGCTCGTTGCAAGTTGTGTTTCAAACTTTATTCAAAGGATGAGAATTTTACATTGAAAAATAACATTATAGATAACTATTGCAAAGCGTTGAAAGGGGAATCATATCATGGTCAAACTTCGCTAACAAGCGAAGAAAATTAATGGGCTTACAATGTTGACGCAGTTCGAGAGCAAATAACGTATTTTGTCATCCAACAAAGCTTACCATTCAAGCACTTTGACAACGAATGTTTGACTCGCCTAATTCAACGAACGCTCAAACCTTATTACACACATGTGAGTCATGCAACACTCAGAAGAGATTATTTAAAATATGAAAAAAAATAAAAATGAATTAATTTCTTTTTTTAAAACTTTACAAACCGATGTTAACTTAACTAGTGAAGTTTGGCAGACTCCTTAGGGTTCCTCGGACTCGTACATTTGTGTCACTATCCAATGGGTTCAACCCAAATCGTGGCAAACGATAAAACGTACAATTTCATTTAAATTGTTTGATTATCCTCACAGCGGCGAAAATCAATTTTTATCTTGTTGACAAAGTTATTAAAACGTATAAATTGGAAAACAAAATTTTGGCAATTTCTGTTGATAATATGTCAAATAATACGCTTGCAATAGAGCACATAAAATTAAAATATAAACCAATATGCGATGGTGTGATTTTTCATAGTAAGATGTGTTATGCACATTATAAACTTAGCCATTCGACACGGTTTAAAATGATTGAACCAAAGAAGGATGTTTTTTAAGAATGTTACGTGAATTTTTTAGAAATAACGAAAAATATAGTAAGTATTATAAGTTTTGTAAAGACACAAACTGTAAATGTATAGGTCCATATTGGGACGTATCTTCCTTATGAAATTCAACTTATAACATGTTTGAAAAAGTTATTACGCAAAAATAAAGTTTAATAGTATTTCATAATATTTTGGTGAGTCGAGGAAAGGCTATGACTTATCATCCATCAATTTGGGCTACAATTGAATAAATATGCAAAATGCTTTATGTTTTTAAAACCACAGCTACTTTTCTTTCGCAGTTTATTATCCAACGACCACATTAGTACTTCACCAAATATACTTAATGACTTAAAAATTAAATGAGTTAACATTTAGAGGTAGACCTTATTTGGATATAATATTTTCAATTATAGAAAAACTTAAAAAATATTTTGAAAAAATGCCTCCGGCTATTACTTGTGTCTCTGCCTTAAACCCTTGCTTAAATATGTTAGGGGTTGAAACTTTATTTGATAAATTACTCTTGATTTGGGTTTAAATGATGAAACCCATTTTCCGGTCAAACTATAAACGCTAATTTTTAATCAACAGTTATCGAACATGTTTGTTGTGTATTTAGCAAAAAATGGTGAAATATCCAGCATTCATAAGTCAATGAGGCATGCGGCACATGCTGAAAGTTCAATTGATCCAATGTTTGCTTTGCATAATACTTTAAGAGATGAATGTAATAAATGTCAACGTGATAACGCTCCGAGTAGCGAACTCGGGAGGTATGGTGGGACCAACTTTTTATTAACCATGACTCCACAAGATTTTATAATTTTTTGACTTGTTTGCTTGGTTTAAAGGAAAAGAAGATCAATTTTCCATCCCATCCACCATGGCTCAAGATTTACTACACGTCTAAACTTTCACAATAGCGTCGAAATCTTCTTATTCTATTAGTGGTAGGATTATATCAATACAAAGAACTCTACTCACTCTCCAAGCGGTTAAATGTGCATTTGCTTGAAATATTACTAGTGTCGTAGAAAGAATCCAAGACAAATGCTCCCTTGATGGAGAATTGGAATATGAAATCAAACTATACGAAGATGAGGTAGCGGGTGGATTGTACTCAGAATGACCGATGATGAAAAAGAAGATGATACTACCTCTGAAATAGCTAGGGTTTGGGGGGCAAAGAATAAAAACATCAAAAAACACAACGAATGGGGACTACATTACTTTTTATTTGTTAAAAATAAATAATAGAATTTTAGTTCTTTTGTAATCTTTCTATGTTTTTTTATGTATTTCATTTACATATTTAAAAGTTTAAGTTTGAATAAAACAAAAATATGTGAATATTATAGTTAATTCTTAATATATAAACATTAAAAATAATAAAAAAAACCTTAAAATCGAATCGGTTTGGGCCCTTACTAGTTTACAAACCAGTCCAAACCAGTTGAAATAGGGTTGGGTTTTATGGCCCCAAAACCGATTCCAATCAACAAACAGGTTTAGCCCAAATTGGTTTGAGATCCACAAAAAAAACCGGTTCAATTCCCAACCCGAGCCAGTTTGCCAAAGAAACCAATTTGTACATCACTATTATGGACTGATTAGAACTAGAGATAAAGTTTTTATACTTGTTGTGTATAGGTATTGGTTTGTGCTATCGTTTGATTTCACAAGATGATGATGCTTACGATTGTTGCTGGTTTTGTTGTTTTTACATGCTTTGCAGGGTGGTTGATCCCCTCAATGTGCCCTTGTGTATTAGACATTGTACCTAGTCTTCTAAGGTCCAAAAATAAACTTGAAGTTAAGATTAAGAACATTGATACCAATGGTGTTATACTAAATAATTGAACATTTGTGACCATGAAAATGGTTACAAATTGGTCGCAAATGCCTTGTTATGACCATTTTGTGACCAATATCGTTGGTTGTTTACACCCTAGCCAGTAACTTTGTTTCTAACCAATTTCTTGCAACCAAAAAGTCCTTATCTACGACCGAAATGCGATCTAGGTGACCATCTTTGCGACCTAACCTCTAGCGACTGAGATTGTGACTGAGATTGCATCGAAACTTGTTGCGTTTATGCGATGTATTAGCAACTAGAATTACGACCACAACTATTTGCAACATAATTTGCAATTGAACTCTTAGCTACAGAAGTTACCATCAAACCTGTTCACGACCAATTGTGCAACCAAAATAATTAGCGTTCGTTCAGTTCTTGCGACCAATTTAGGAACTACGTTTCATTTCAAGCTTGCAAAAAGAATTGCGACCAACATTTTGGTTGCAACGAATATGTATACTAAGAAATGGCTCTAGTTTTCATTATTTATAGAATTCTGTACTCGAAATCAAATAATAAAATTTTCAAGACTACATCGAATTATAAAAATATCCAAGCATTCAACACCAAGTATGATCGAAATATCAAAAGACAAGTATCATAAGAATTATTCAAATATAAACATCAAAATAAACTTCTAAATTGACCATGTCTATAAAAATCATATGCTTAACTAGTTTGAAAGATCTTTTTGGTATGTTCGGCAACAGAAATTCAATTTTTTGTTTCATTTTATTGTTTGCAACTCTATTTTCCTCTATATGCTTCATCATGGTTAATTTCTCAACTTTTTATTTTTCTTTCTCTAGTCTTTCAGTTTCCTTCTCTTGCTACAACTCTGCTATATATGTTCTCATTCTGCTGTTGTACCGGTAAATAATATAACACAACATTAATATATTAAAAGCACACAACATATTCACCTAGAGTAATCTGTTGTTTCTTTCTTTGATTACACGAATGCATGTTTTGAATTAGGATCAGTCCAATAGAGATGTTATAATCTTTTAATCAACTATGTTGCGTAGTCTTTCAACCAACATAAGTAATATTAGACTACTAGGATTACACTACATGATTTTTAGATCTGGGTAACCCAACTACAAATGTAATATTTGGATTAATATAGTATTCATTGACTAGATAAATCCCTAAGAAATTAAACAGATGGTTTCCACTTGGCTTTTCTTTCAATTTAGGTGCTGAAAAGTTACCTTAAAATCTAAAAATAATTAAATTGTTGTGAAATAAAATAAAACTTGACTTTTATACTTGAACTCTAATTTAACAACTGTTGGATCTAGAGAGGCTGTTGCAACCAAAACTAAGTCACTTAGAAGATTTTGAGTACAACATACAAAGGACTTCCGAAGCCAAGTGTAGAACTTCCGAAGGAAGAAGGAGCTCTTCCGAAGTATAAGTGTAAAATACACTTCCGAAGGAAAACTCCAACTTCCGAAGACAAAGAAGCTACTTCCAAAGATCAAGACTTAAAGACAAAGATCTGAAGTCAACTTCCGAAGTACAAGAAATCCTCAAAGCCTCGGAAGCATAGAAGCATCTTCCGAAGTATAAGTGGCTTCGGAAGAACTTGTTCTTCCGAAGCCAGTTAACCTTCGGAAGACACTTCTATTATCCAGTGGACATAAGTATGGCCTGACTGACACTCCGCTGCAAATCTCTGAGATACTGCATGGCGTTTTCTCAAAAGCCATGTAGTTGACCATACTTTAATCTACTATTTACCTTTTTATGTTAAGTACAGTTGCCATCTTTAGTTGGTGACAAAAGGTAAGTCATGGACATGTCATGACTACCATATCTTAGATAATAATTTATCTAAGATACCTTAACTATAGCATTGTAGTATATGCTTTAGTCGTAGGTTTCCAGCTGGTATCAAGTATAAGCGGCTGTAGGATCTAGTGTATATAGTTTCTCATTGTAACTCTTGTTTTATGCTTGTAAGTGTCTTGTAATATTGAGTTGAGAAGTAATATATACAAGTACCTTGAAAATATATTCCTGCTTGTTCCTTGATTACTTATTATATTATTATCAACTCTTGTTAAAGGCATTGCTTCATCTTATTTGAGTGTTACTATAAGCGAGTTTGAGAGAATCACAAGTGTTTAAGTGACAAAACCCGATCCTGCAATTGGTATCAGAGCTTTTTAGGCTCTTGATTGTGAGATCTTACCATCCTAATCAACCAGTTTTTCACTCCTCCTTATACCTCACTCAAAAATGGCCCTGAACAAATTTGAAGTTGAGATGGGAACGATGACCAAAGCTCCCATCATCGACCCTGAAAACTTCAGGTCTTGGAGCAGAAGAATGGAAGGCTTCATCAGATACCAGGATAGCAAGATGTGGCAATCCATCGTTAATGGCCCGTATAAGCCAAAAGTTGCTGGTGGAAACGGTGCCATGATCGAGAAGGCCGTTGAAGATTATTCTGATGAAGACAGGAAGAAGCTTGACATAGACAACAATGCTATGACTGTTCTTATGACTACAATCCCAAACTCCATCATGGTGGGGTTTGAGCATTGTAAGTCTGCCAAAGAACTCTTTGATGCTCTTGCTCAAATGTACTCAAGCTCGAATGATTCAAAGAAGGACTCACTGAAGCAGCAGTTTGAGAACTTCACCTATGTTGCTGGAGAGACTCTTAGCCAGCAATATTTCAGGTATATGGATCTTATCTCTTCCCTTCAATCTGTGGGAATCACTCATGAACTCAGAGACCTCACTAGAAAGTTTATGAGTGCTCTACCCAATGAGTGGACATTCTTCTGTGTCTCCATCAAGAGAACAGAGAACTTGAATACACTCACCATGACCGAACTTTATGGGATCCTTGATGGATACCGTTTGGAAATGGAAAGCAAGAGGGGTCACCAAGCAAGCAGACCCTTGAGCCTTCCTGCTAGCAACGCTTTAATGGTTGCTAAAGGCTCAGGCATCTCCCAGTCTCAGCAGTACCTGACCTACACCCAGCAGCCATCTTGTTCATTTGGGCCTTACATCACATTTCCTGAGACTCCAAGATCTCATCAAGCTCAGCAAAGCTCCTTTCAAGAGGGCTGTGCATTTGTCTCAGGGAGTGGACACTCCAATGATTATCAATTCTGCTTTGATGATCTTGAGTGCTTTAGCCCGGATGACATAGAGTATGTGGACATAGTCCAACAAATGGCTCTTCTAACCTACAGAGCGAAGAAGTTCTTTAAGAGAACTGGAAGGCAATTCCCTCAAAACCCAATCACTAGCAAGTTTGGGTTTGACAAAAGCAAGGCTAAATGTTAGAACTGTAACCAGCTTGGCCATTTTGCAAGGGAATGCAAGGCTCCCAAGTCCAACCCGGGAACCTCACAGGCCTCCACACATCCTTCTACACCAAAGCCCAACGGAAAGTCAACTGAAACAGCAGCAATGGCTCAAGAAGTTGACTGGAGCTTCATGGTTCAAGATGTGACTCCTGCTCAAGCACTCATGGCAGGAACAGATGAAAACAAGGTATATGAACATCTCTGTACCCCTGCTTGTATTGCTAAGGTTAAACTTTATCAGGACTACAATATGGAAATTAAATCTGATATTGAGTCTTTAAATGTTTTAAAATCTGACTTTAAAAGGGCTGAATCTGACTACCAAAAGAAAATTGAGGAGTTAGAGAAAACTGTGTCCCTCTTAAAACATGAACACACCAACTACAAGACTCAAATCAAGGATTTAATATCCAAATTGACTGAGGCTCAAGCCCAGCTTGTCACTGCTGAGGCTCAAGCCAGAAAGTATGCTATTTCCGAGCAAAACTTCCAAGCCATACTTGCATCATCCTCTCACTCCAAACTTTGTTATCAAAACAAAAGTGGGTTGGGAACCAATGAAATTGATCCACCATACTCTTATGAGTCTGTAAGACAACCAAGGTGTGGTACTGAAGAGCAAGAGGTTCCATCTGTTGACCCACCTTCTCAAGAGTCAAAGAGTGATGCAACTATGGAGACCATGACCATCACAGGGAAGGAACAGGTAATTGTGCCCTCCCCAGCCAATGATGATCAAACCCTGACCACCAAAGCCAGAAGAAGCAGGGCTAAAGCAGCCAGAAAAACTGCCAAGAAGGTGGCTGAATCCAAACTGAAGATAGACCCAAAGCAAAAGGGTGTATTTATATCAGCTGGATTTCAGGTGGTTGGACCTTCTGATTCAGGAAAAGAGTACAGTACCAGTACTCCTATCCTACCAAAGGATCAGAAGTTAAAGGGAAAGGTTGCTGATGAGGAGAAAAAGAACAAGAAACAGCAACCCTCTCAGAAAGTTAACATTGCATGCATAATGTGTGGTCTGTAAAACCACATGGCTAAAGATTGCTACTACAATCCTGCTAGCACACATTATGCAAATAATGTTAAAAGAGAAGGAGTCAGGGAAGGTTTCACATTTGGACCATATCAAATGGTTCAAGTGATGAAAAAGGGAAAGCTTGTTTCCGAAGCAAGGCTTCTCTCGGAAGAAAACTCTTCTTCCGAAAGGAAAAAGGCTTCGGAAGTTAAAGCTGCAAAGACTCAGAAAATTATGTCTCTTTCTGGGGGATGGGATCAAATCCCTTATGAACTCGGGTGCTTAGTTCACGGGTTGGTACAAAGCCTCCGCTTCAACTATTCAAGGTTTGTGCTGACTAACCTTATGGGAAATCTACAAAGGGACACATTCTTTATGTATCCCAGATTTCTCGAGCACATAATCAACTGCGAGCTAGATCAGGGTAAGCTTGTCTGTGCAGCTGCTCTGTCTGCTCCCCAAATGAGGCCGACCATCTTCAAAATCTTGAAGAGAGTGTCTACCAACTACACTGGAAGAGATACCACACTACTTCCAGGCATGATTGAGCCAATGGCTCCTGGTGACATCCCTGTTCACCCCACAGGTGATGAACCCACACCAACAACTACCCTCACAATCCCAAATCTACCTTCTCCACCCATTACTGTTACATACCAGAGACGTACCAAACGAACCCTTGTTCAATCTACTCAGGTTGAACAAGCCCCTCCTCTTCAATCCAAAAAGGCTAGAGTGGAACAAAGGGCTCCCACTCAGCCAGAGGTCCACCCATCCTTCACTATTGACCTCAATATGGGTCTTGAGTCTCCTCAGTCTCAGACCCATGAGCCTAAAACCCCAGCTGATAGCCCTCAGGGTAAGTCTTTATACTCCCCTGAGCAGCCACACAGGGACAACTCAATGCCTTCTGACATTGATCAAAGTCCCGGGTCCTTAGGTCTTCACTCCTTTTCTTTCACTGACCTATTGACCGGAGCTGGTGAAGAGATTATGTCTCTTAAAGGCGATGAAGTTGATCCACTACACCCTCTCAAGGATCAACAGAGCCTAGAGAGACCCCTTATCTCTAGCCCACACCAGCAAAGCCCTACTGAGGTGAGTCCCACTGATATGAAGGGGACTCATGTAGATTCAGCTGCCACTACTGAAGGGCCTCAATGGATCCTCAGGACAGTGGTAACAACAGTGAGACTGAATCTACGGCAACCATGCACTTTGATGCCTCTGAAAGAGACATCATTGTACAAGGGAAACCAGGGTGCCAAGAAACCACATCTGGTGGTGGGGATGAACATACCTGGTATGTTACCTCATCTCCCCGTGATTCTTTAAAAGAAGATGAGGGAAGTATGCAACTCATCATTCGAGACCTACTTTCTAAAGTCTCAAACCTTGAATCAAAGGTTAAGACTTTAGAGGATAGGTCTGCCACTCAGCAACTTGAGATTAAAACTCTCAAGGCCAAACTAGCTGAGACACAGATTGAGAGATCTGTTAGGCATGTACCAATTCAAGTTTCCTTGAACTCTTCCTCTAGCTCATCCTGCTCTCAAGATGATGCTACCAAAAAGGGGGAGAGTGTTGAGAGACAAAGCCAAAGACAGGAAACCCAAGGTCAAGCTCTTACTTCTTTGAGCTCAAGATATCCAATGCAACAAGCTGCCATCTTGCCTGAGCCTCCTCCAGTTGTCTTTCAAGTGGATCAAAGGATGCTCCAGGATCTCAATAGGTTCTTTAACAAGTTCCTTTTGGAATCCCTCATAGAACAGCCTAGCCCAGATATGTCTGTGATTTACTTTGGAGCTCAAGAGCTTCAGAGGTTGAATGCACCTCCTACCACTGTTGAGGAAGTTGGTCAACCTAAGGCCCAAGTGGAACATGAGATTCATTTCGAAGGGGAAACTAGGACTGATGGCCCAGCAACTGAAACAGTTGGGACAGAAGGTGTATTTTCACAGACTTCCAAAGCACAATTCAAAGCCTCGGAAGAACAAGCTCAAACTTTCGAAGCTGAGATTGCTGCTGCGGAAGGACTATTTTCTCTTTCCGATGATCTAATAGTCACAGATGCAATTCTGGAACTTGCATCTGAGTTTAATAGGGAGTACTTTCTCAGCCAACCATTGGCTCTAACATCTGCATTGACTCCAGGTCCTACCTCTACCACCCAACCTGGATCTTCTGTCCAAGAACCCCCAAAGTCTAGCACTTCCGAAGACATAAAAGGCAAAAGGAAGATGACTTCGGAAGAGCTTCAGGAAGAAGAAAGGTTGGAGAAGCTCAAAAGGAAAGGTAGACTACCAACTGAGAAACTGTTAGCTGCAAGTACCAAGGCAGCTGCAGCCAACCAGGAGGCAGTCAACAATCGAAGAAGGGTAGAGGTGATAGACAGACTTGTCAGTCTAGGGGCTGCTTCGGAAGATGTACTCCTGCTACCATTAGAGGAGCTGATAGAGCTGGAAAAGGCAACCTTGCTGCAAAAACAGCAAAAAGAAGAGGCTGCAAGGTTGGCCTTAGAAGAAGAAAGGCAGAGAAAGGAAAGGGAAGCTGATCTGCAGCTCAGGAGAGAAAGGATCACTTTCCTTCTCTCCAGAGGATTCTCTCAAGAGGAATTGTCTCCACACAACAGTGATACGATCTTATGGCTCTTCAACAAAGAGCAAGATCAAATGGAGAAGGAGAGAAAGAGAGCTGCAAGGGAGAAGCTTGTGGAGAAGAGGAAGAAAGAAGAAGAAGCTGGACTATCTGCCGCCAAGAAGATAGGTGAGAAAGCTTGGATGAAGAGCTATCTCAAAGCTCACGGCTTCTCTGGCAGGCAGGTGGGTCCCATGTCTGAGAAGACTCTCCAATGACATGTCAGTGACATCAAGGCTGACATTCGTGCGGGGAGAAGAAAAGAGATGTATAGAAGGGGACAGGGGATGACCTTCAAAGCAACCTCTCAACCCAAAATCCAAACCCAACCTCAACCTGAACCTATACTCTTTCCCTTCCCAATCAAAACTGAACCTACTTCTGAACCATTCACCCCTGAACCTACACCATCACACCTACCAACCTCTTCACCTCAACCACCCAAACTACCCATCATCCAACCCAAAACCTTAGCCAGAACCCAAACTCCTAAACCTACCCAACAACCAATCAAACCATCCCCTCAGCCTTCCAAACATCTCTCTATGGAGGAATTCAAGGCGATCAAGACTAAGCTCATCAACTGTACAACTCTGAGCGACATCTCCTGTGAGGAGGATTCAGTCAACTTGACTTATGTTGATGGATCCTCAAGTTCCCTCACAAGAGATGAGTTTCTTGATCTGCCCAGAGGAACTTTGGACCAAGCTGCAAAACTCCTTGGCCTCAATTCTGATACATTGAATGAGGAAGAAAAGAAGCTGAGGAGAAAGCTGGTGACTATACTGGATACAAAGAAAGGAGACAGGGTACCAAGACAATCTCTTGTACCCAGAAAGAAGATAATCCGGTGGAGGTTTGAAGACTCTTCTCACAACTTTGTTGTTGAAAGAGAGAATGAAGAGCTCGATAGGCTGAGCGCCTCATCTCTGCTACACTTAAGCAGACTTGATATTGCTGAGTTAGCAGAGAAACCATTCTCCAACCCTTCAAACTCCGATGAAGCTGCCAACATCAGAAATCATTTAGGCAGCCTTCATATGGCCGAGCTTACTGCTAGAAGCAAGGTCGAAGAGGAGTTGAAACTAAGAGAGGAGGAGGAAAGAAAAGGATCAGAAACCAAAGGGAAAGCCTTTCTTCAAATGGTTGAAAGTCCTGAACTTGAGCCCATAGTTAGATGGGAGTATGACTATAACTCCCGTCAACTAACTCTCTTCAGGGGGTCACAACAAAGGGTACATGTCATTCAAAGTGATAGACTGAATCTCCTATCCACGAATGACTTGTACAAGCTTCTCAGCACTACCTCTGGGAAGAACAGAGAGACAGACAAATATCTTTTGTCCCTGGTGCTGAAAGCTTTGAGAAGCAGAAATAAGTGAAGTTTTGGTAGCATCAGCCTAGGGGGAGTTTGTTGGATCTAGAGAGGCTGTTGCAACCAAAACTAAGTCACTTAGAAGATTTTGAGTACAAAATACAAAGGACTTCCGAAGCCAAGTGTAGAACTTCCAAAGGAAGAAGGAGCTCTTCCGAAGTATAAGTGTAAAATACACTTCTGAAGGAAAACTCCAACTTCCGAAGACAAAGAAGCTACTTCCGAAGATCAAGACTTAAAGACAAAGATCTGAAGTCAACTTTCGAAGTACAAGAAGTCCTCAAAGCCTCGGAAGCATAGAAGCATCTTCCGAAGTATAAGTGGCTTCGGAAGAACTTGTTCTTCCGAAGCCAGTTAACCTTCGGAAGAGACTTCTATTATCCAGTGGACATAAGTATGGCCTGACTGACACTCCGCTGCAAATCTCTGAGATACTGCATGACGTTTTCTCAAAAGCCATGTAGTTGACCATACTTTAATCTACTGTTTACCTTTTTATGTTAAGTACAGTTGCCATCTTTAGTTGGTGACAAAAGGTAAGTCATGGACATGTCATGACTAGCATATCTTAGATAATACTTTATCTAAGATACCTTAACTATAGCATTGTAGTATATGCTTTAGTCGTAGGTTTCCAGCTGGTATCAAGTATAAGCGACTGTAGGATCTAGTATATATAGTTTCTCATTGTAACTCTTGTTTTATGCTTGTAAGTGTCTTGTAATCTTGAGTTGAGAAGTAATATATACAAGTACCTTGAAAATATATTCCTGCTTGTTCCTTGATTACTTATTATATTATTATCAACTCTTGTTAAAGGCATTGCTTCATCTTATTTGAGTGTTACTATAAGCGAGTTTGAGAGAATCACAAGTGTTTAAGTGACAAAACCCGATCCTGCAACAACTTAACATGATGAACCGAAGGGAGAAGGGCATCCTAGTTCTTGGTCACCTGAGCATGTAAACAAGGAAACTAATTAGTTCTAATTTGGATGTCATTAAAGATGCGAATTATTCATATGACACAAAGGGAAAGTGATCATACTTTCAGGGCAAGACTTCTAAATTTCCATCAAAGAAGGTGTTTTCTCAAGTTTGCTTTTCAAAGACGATTAAGACATGCTTATTATTACCTATGCCTATCTTATCTCTGTTAATTCATATTGAACTCATAATCAGATAGCTTGTTATGCATATTAAATACCTTGCTGTCATCAGTTCCAGCCATCAATGCTTGAGCAGGAGTCACATCCTGTACCATGAAGCTCCATTCAACCTCTTGAGCAACAGCAGCTATGTGTTGTTCAGTTGACTTTTTAGCAGCTTTAGGTATGGTAGGATGTGTGGAGGCTTAGTGGTTCCCGGATTAGATTTGGGAGCCTTGCATATCCTGGCAAAGTGGCCTAGCTGGTTACAGTTGTAACACTTGGCCTTGGTCTTGTCAAACCCAAACTTTCCTTGGTCTTCTCTTAAATAACTTCTTTGCTCAGTAAGTTAGCAGAGCCATTTATTGGACAATGTCCATGTATTCAACATCATTTGGGCGAAAACATTATAGATCATCAAAGCAAAACTAAAAATCACTAGAATGTCCATTCCTTGAGACAAAAGCACAACTATCATGGAAGGGACTTGACTGAGCCTGTTGAGACCTTGTAGTCTAAGGAAAGTTGATGTATGGATCAGAAGAACAGGATGGATGTTGGGAGTAAGTCAGATACTGTTGAGGTTGAGGGGGTCTTGAGACTTCAGCAACCATTAAAGCATTGCTAGCAGGAAAGCTAAAGGCTTTGCTCATCTGGTGGCCTCCCTTTTTCTCCATCTCTACATGGTATCCATCAAGGATACCATATAGTTCAATCATAGTGAGAGAGTTCAAGTTCTCTGTCCTCTTGATAGAGACATAGTAGAAAGTCCACTCATTTGGAAGTGCACTCATGAACTGTTTTAGAGATCTCTCATCTCAAGAGTTACTCCCATATACTGAAGTGATGAAATAAGATCCATGTACTTGAAGTATTGCTGGCTAAGGTCTCTCCAGCAATATAAGTGAAGTTTTCAAATTGTTGCTTTAGGGAATCTTTCTTAAAGTCATTGGAGCTCGAGTACATCTGGGTCAAAGCATGAAAGAGTTCTTTGGCTGATTGACAATGCTCAAAACATACCATGATGGAGTTAGGTATGGCAGTCATCAGACCAGTCATAGGTTTGCTATCAATATCCAGCCGTTTGTAGTCTTCATCAGAATAATCTTGGACTGCCTTCTCTATCATAGCACCGTTCCCAGCCGGTGTTGCAACCTTTGTCTTATAAGGGCCATTGGTGAAAGACTTCCACATCTTGTTGTCTTGGTATCTAATGAAGCCTTTAATAAGTCTGCTCCAAGATCTGAAGTTTTTAGGGGTGATGATGGGTGCTCTGGTCATCGTCCCCATTTCACATTCAGATTTTTGGTAGAGAGCCATTTTGAGTGAGGTAAATGTTTGAGTGATGAAAAGGTTGATTTGAATGGTAAGATCTCACAATCACGAGCCTAAGAAGCTCTGATACCAATTGCAGGATCAAGTTTGATCACTCAACACAATTATTATCTCTCAAAGTTACTAAGTCACACTCGGTTTGATTATGCAGAATCCTTAAGAGTTGATAATAATATATTAAGTAAAGAAACACAAGAGAAAGGTTTTTCAAGATACTTGTATACATTACTTCTCAACTCAAAGTATTACAAGACTCTTACAAGCATGACTAATGAGTTACAATAAGAAACTATATATACTACTATCTACAACCAGACATACTTTGATACCAGCTCGAAACTTACGACTAAACAAATACTACATTGCTAGAGGTAATGTATCTTAGATAAAATACTATCTAAGATTTGATAGTCATGACATGTTCATGACTTACCTTTTGCCGCCAACTAAAGTTGGTAACTGTACTAAATGATAAAGGATGAATAGTTGAATAAAGAATGGTCAATTACATAAGCGTGGGAAAGCACCATGCAGTATCTCAGAGGTTGCGGCGGTATACTTATGTCCAGTGGTTCATAGTAGGTTCTTCCAAAAGTTAACTGGCTTCGGAAGAACAAGTTCTTCCGAAGCCATTTATACTTCGGAAGAGGCTACTTCTTCCGAGGCTTGAGTTGATCTTCAGGACTTTCATGTTTTGGAAGTCAATGTCTTGAATTCTTCTAAGTGTCGAACTTCGGAAGAAGGAAGACTTAGTCTTCGGAAGTTAGAGTTCCTCTTCGGAAGCTCTTTCGGACTTAACCTTCGGAAGCTCTGCTTTTGCGTTCGGAAGTTCTTCATAGTTGCACCAAAATTGTCTAAGTGTTTGTTTTATTGCACCAGCCTTACTTGATCCAACACTTAGAATACCTAAGATGCTAAATAGGGAACCGGGTGTATGATGGTACTAAGAACACAAGTAAAGAGACAGAACAAGAACAAGTTAATATTTTGTTTCTTAGAATGATAAATATTGATCTCAAGTATTTTTACAAGTGTTACAAAGCGTACATTAGAATTACAAGTACTTGAGATACTTTATACTACATCCTACAGCCAGACATACTTTGAAGGCCAGCTGGAAACACTAATCTAGACAACAAGATCAATCTAGAGTCAAAAGGCAGATTGCCTTTTGACTTGCCACCATGACATGCCATAGCTCACATCCTAATATATTAGAAAAAGGATAAAAGTATAAAAGTAGAAAGTTACAGACTGAAGACCTTAATCTATAGTTGACAAAAGTATGGACTTTTCAGCAACTCATATAAGTCGGTGAGTCTTCAGAGATGTGGTTCAGCTCTTGTCAAAAGGTGATTCAAAGAAAGCATGTCTTCTCTGTCTTCGAAAGAAATCAGTCTTTGGCTTTGGAAGACTTTGTCTTTGAAACTTCGAAATACTTCATCTTTGGCTTCGAAAGATATGGTCTTTTGGCTTCGGAAGATTTTATACTTAGCATAATTCACTGCGTTGTATAAAATCTTCTAAAGTAACTTCCTTGTACTTTAGTATTTGCATGCTAAGAGCTTTGATTGTTCTTTGGTTGCATCAGCCTCTAAGAATATTCCTTACATGATCGATTTAGGAGCCAGTTTTGATCACTATTATCTCATTCGTTTACTAAAATGCTTCATCATCCTCCTGCTTCCAATTTCAATGCTTTTGATTATATGTTATGTTCCTTTCTTTATTTCAGTTTGGATTTCTATTTCTCTAGTATTAACAGACTTATTCACGCTTTGATTCTTTCTTCATGAGCATTTCCTCTTTTGGTATTTGTATTGCTCTTTATTTCAAATGATATCTTATTTGTTCTCCTTGGATTAACTATTTGATATTATTTGACACAAGTGTAGTTAATTACTTTGACTCTGTGGGTTACTCCCAGTAGTTGATAATGAACACATGCCATTAATTTGTTAAAAAAATATGTGAGATCATACATAATTATGTTGCAATGATACTTTTTGATTGTTTGATCTTGTTTTATTGCTAATCTTATTAAAATGTGAATTCACTTAACTAATTCAAAAGGATTAATCACTTTCAACACAATCCGAACACATCCAAACACGAACCCTAGGACTGGCAAAATCAATCCCGTTACTTTCATTTTTGGTCCTTATGGGTATTTTGTAGTTTATATGTTTTTTACGGTTTGTGCTTGGAAATTGAGAATTTTGTAAGTTTTTGATTTGACATGTCCTAACTAGAACCCATCCTGATTCGTTTCTAACCTGAATCCACGTGGACCCGAAACCGTCCTGACCCAACACCTAACCCGACTTGACCTGTCCATTTTGCTCGGCTTATACATAATATTTAAATATTTTTATCATAATTTTATATTAAATAAAATAATATATATATATATATATATATATATATATATATATATATATATATATATATATATATATATATATAACAAATCAAAATTAAAAATATATAAGCAAAAAAGAGTATTTAGGCTCGCGAGAAGACTTGAGCTCGATATGTGTGAATCCAAGGATCGCAATCAGGCGTTGGTTGAAATCAAGTCAATGTTTGCGGAAACAACGTTGGCTTGGTATAATTGTTTGTAATAAATTTCAATATCAATAAAGATTCAAGAACACAGTGAAAGAAACATAATTAATGAATGAGCAAAGTTTAAATTCAAATGTATTTCATTAAAACAAGTTAATGATTACAAATAATGAACGAATGATATTAAATTTTGTGTTGAATGATGTGACGCTGCTAGGGTTTGGTTGTGTGATTTGATGTGATATTTTCTGTTATGGAACTGTCGTATTGCTATCGCCGTCTGTTGATTCTAAACCTAGGATCCATTTATATAGACAATGATGTTTCTGTTAAGTAAACACCGGATCTCTTGGGATTTGAATTGTTTCAATTAAGGAATCATCGGATTTCTTGGGATTCGTATAACTGCCTTGTTGACTTGTAACACTTGTATTATACAAGGGTTTGGACTCCGCAGGAATATTGTCTTCGGCAGATGTTTGTTCTTTCGTAGGAGTCTTGTTCTTCCAAGGGTACATTGTTCTTCTGAAGTAATCTTGTTCTTCCGAAGCAATCTTGTTCTTTCATCCTTAGAGCTGGTTGTTCATCCGCAGAAGATCTTTGGATGCATTTTACTTGTAAGAAACATATCTACGGAAGAACAAAATGTTCATCCGTAGATTTTTCTTACACTTAGTCAATTTCAGAAATTGACTAAGTATAATGTTTGTACCTACTAACATACATAAATCAACACACATATATATGGGTTAACCTATACATACAATGCATACACAATAATGAACTACAACCATTCATTACAGATATTAATTCAAGTACTAAGCCTATACAAAATGGACTAGATCTACTGATCCTAGACCTAATAATACTCCCCCTTAGGCTTAGATACTTGAAATCATTTCTTCAAAACTGAAAGCTCCTTTAATCTTGAAACCATTTTCTTGTTGAAATATGATACTGCATCCTTTTGATCATCGTATTTGTACTTGATCTCCATTCTGCATATCCTTTGAAGTGTCTCAAAAGTCAACCCCCATAAATCTTCTTTAGTGGTGAGGGTTTCCACAACACATTGATTGTTAATAATCTCCAGCTCATCTTCTTCTGAGATTCTCAGTTCTGATATATCTTCAATGTTAGCTCCCTTCAGCATCCTAACATTATACCTTCTTCTCTTGTATGCTTTGGCATGCAACTTATGCACAACTTGAATCATGTGCACATATAGACACAAGTCATTCTGAGCCCTTTCATCAGTTAGCTTTGGGAATAATTTGTCGTGAAGGTATGAAGTATAACTAGGGTGGAGCAGTTTGATCTTCAGTGGGTCAAATATTCTGATTCTTTCAACTTTCTTTCCTTCTGCATTCCTTAGCAGCACTAATTCTTTGGTCTTCTCAACATATCCCCATTCTGTTATGGGATATGTATATTGATTCCCATCTATGCTTTTAACATTAGCTGACTTATTGCTTTGACATCCAACCCTCTTCAAGAACTCATCATCCACCATTGTAGAGGAGTTAGATTTTGGTCTGTTCATTCTTTGTAACCTTCTTCTGTGCTCATCATCCTCTCTCTTTGCTTCCTTAAGCACATCATCTTTGAATTTTGTTTTAGCTTTCCCACTAACACAGAGAAGTCTCTTCCTCTTGGGTGAACAGGATAGTTAGAGATAATCAAGCTTGCAAATCTTTGAGATCACATTCAAGTAGGCACAGTACTGATGCTATATCTTGGAAGTATTGAATCCTTCCAGATGTTCTCTTGATGATAGCACAGTCCCATTCTTGATCATACTTCCATGCCATGATTCTGTTGTCTTCCATAGAGGATGGACTAGTAATGTGGTCAAACAATTCTATCAATGTAGACTTCTTCTCTGTGATTTCCCTGACTGTTGTCCCCAATGGCCACACTTTGCCAGGAATGACTGCTCTTGGTTCTCTGATAAGTTTGTCTTTTTCTTTGTGTTGTGCTTTGCTTTCAATTGTTACTGGTTCAGCTGGAGATTTGTTGTAATGACCAGGCTTTGAAGCTTCAGTTCTGAATCTGACTCTAGTATCAAGTTCAACAGACATTACATGTTCCATCATTCTTCTCAGCTCAGCAACACTTCTTCCTTTAAGCTCATGAGCCTTATAGTTGTGACCCTGTAGCCAACATACCATATTGTACTTGCTCAGTTTTGTTGTATCACAGTGACCTAGATCTTTCTTGATTTTCTGAATGGCTTGAATAGTGGTGAATGCTTCATAGTCACAATTTGGAATTATGAATCTAGCAAACTCAAACTCTTTCAGCATATCTTTCATCTCAGTCAAATTCATTCTTTCAACCATGTCAAATGGGAACCCATGATTGATCAGGGTCATAAACACAGATGACTCGGGCCTCTCTTCCATAATGTCTTTTGTGGTTAGAAGAACATCAGCAGTTGATTCTTCTTTATCTTTGTTGGTTTCTTCTTTAGTCAACTCTTTCCACTCATCATCACTCTTAGATTCATCGTGAACAACTTGCTTTGATGTTGAAACATTCATTGAAGGAGTGTGATCTGAAGATGTATGCCTTGACCTCTTGGGTGTCTCTTCAATATTGATTGTTTGTTTATTTGTTGAACCCAAATACTTCCTTTTCCTTGAGTATTGAATAAGTTGCTTCGAAGATTCAGCAGGTTTCTTTAGTTGATCTGATTCAAGAGCACATATCTTCATCTTCAGCTGATCAATCTCTTCTTCTTTTCTTCTCAACAGAGCTGATTGATCATAGAGAGAGTCATTCATTTGATCAACCTTCAGCCTTAGCTTCTTATTTTCATTCTTCTCATTCTTTGCTGAATCTTGAAGTTCTTTAACCAGCTCATGCAATGCATCAATCACTTTATTGTTTTCTTGTATGTTCTCCCTCAATCTTTTCAGGCTTGATTCTTGCTTCATCAGCTGATCATCTTTTACTTTTATCATTCCCTTCAACTCTTGAATTCTTTGCTTTCTATTGTTAGACTTTATAACAAGCTTGTTGTATTCAGCAACCAGATAACTTTTGCTGACTGGGATATCATTATCACTTAGATCATCTTCATTGTAGGCAATCACATCAACATAGTTTGCCTCTTCTTCTTCCTGATGTTGAGCAGCAATCTCATCATCATTTACTTCTTCAGGGGCTACACTTTCTGAGCTTGAACTGGACTCAATGGCTTGATCTGGAAGTCCTTGATGTGGTTGTTGTTGTTGCTGATGGTCAGTGACAGGAGAGTCTGGTTTAGTTTCATTTGAGATAACAGGGGATTCAGTTTTGGTTATAGACAGTTGAACTGTACTTGCTTGTGAGGCTAACTCTGTCTCCCCGGTGTAAATGCTCTCAGTGGATGGATTTTCTAGAGTTGGAGGCTGTTGAAAAAGTTGTATTTGGAGCTGATTTGGTGATGGAGGGTGAATTGGAGAGATTGGTTGAGTGTTTTGGCTGGCTGGTGATTGTGGTTGGGGTGTTTGTGGTTGATTTGGTTATAGAGAGTGGATTGGAGAGATAGGTTCTGTGTTTTGGCTGGCAGGTGAATGTTGTAGGGATGGTTGAGGTTAATGGTGTATGGGTGATAGATCTTGTGAGTGAGTGTCTTGAATAGAGTTGGTTGGTGAAACCTCTTCTTGATCTTCCCACACAAGCTCTTGAGGAAAGTTTGCATGAGCATCTACCACATGATCAAACATGGGCATGTCTCCTCCTTCATACTTCCCGGATATTTTATTTAGTACGGATCTACGTAGGTGAGCTTGAACAAACACATCACCATTTACAGTAGTCCCAGGCAGATTAACATTGATGATTAGTTGCAGAAACCTTGGAAACATATACATCTTGTCAGCCTTCTGTACTTTGATGTGATCACATAAGCAGTTGAAGATGTACTATGAGTAATTGTAGGTTCTTTTCTCAAAAACACCAATAATGCCTGAAGAGATATGCCTTGAAAATCTGTCAACTCCAGATTTCCTGTTTAAGATGCACTTAAGATAAGTGTGGCAGAGAAATCTGTATGGCTTGCAGAGTCTTCCTTTCTTTATTTATCCCTTCTCGAAGTCACCACCATACCCCATCAGAAGAAAGACTTTCTCTATGTATTCATTCGCGAACACATCAAGGTGACCAGCTTCTACATCTCCCAACTCAAGAACCCTTCTTATTGTCTGTTCATCCACTCTCAGTCTTTGATTCTTCACATTAGCCACAATAACTTGACCATCTTCTTCTATTTGGGTGGAGTTCCAGAAATCAGTGATGTGCGATTGATGAATCATAGGCTCTGCTGATAAGATATAGAATAGCCTGAATCTTCTTAGATATCGGATAATGTCTTGACACCCTTCTGACACAGGATCGTCAGGGTTTAAGAAAGCACACACATTGTGCTCTTTCGCAAATCGATTATCCATATGTTCATAAGAAGAAGATTTTATTAGAATCACATTGAGAATACGAACAATTGTGAGATTAAACAAGAATCGATTGGTTCATTATTGAACATTACGACATGTTTTACCTCGAACACAGTGATCTGAGAGCAGAGATATATGTTTGTTTGATGTTTTGATTTGGTAATATTTGAATGTTATAGAAGGGGGAAGAAGTTTGTTGAGTGTGTGTTTTTCTAGGTCTGAAAAAGTGAACTGAAAAAGCGAATAATGAATTTTGAAGTCAAAGAACATCATTTATACTTTCTCAGACACATTAATTTTATTTATTTAATGAAGTGGGACCCTCAACAATTTTTCTCTGTTCTAAGTTCTTCCACAAATCATCTACGGATTCCATAAATCATCTGAGGATGTCTTAGCGACATCTGCTGATAAAGTATAACTTACATTTTCATAGATTACCAAACTATGAAGTTAAATTATATTTGATGATCTTTGCTCATCCGAGTTTACCAATCTACGGATAAACATTTTAATTTTCCACACTATAGCTTCTGCTGATGCTTATGATGGCACAATGCCGAGAAACTTATTTTGTTGTATGGTCCAAGTCCATTGCTTAGAACCATTTATTGCTTTTGGACCTTGTTGACTTTGTATTCATGACAATTTAGCACTAGAAAGTTTAAATGATTTTAAAGAAAACTTCATGTATCCAGGAGCTAAGTTGGTGCTCAGATTCCAATTCCTTCAAATTGATAATGAAATAGACAAAGTTGTTGATTGATAAACTTAACATCATGAATTCTACTCCCCCTAAATTTGTGATTAATGATGACAGTATGCATATATCATAAATTTCTAAGAAGAATATCATGAGTGTTATTTAACTATATGATGATGCTCAAACATATATACACATATGATGGGATCATACTATAATACTAAGCCTCTTCCTGATGAATTATTTTGTTGAATTGATACCTGAAAAAAGTTCTGATTGCAAGTATATTGTCCACTTAAATCCATACAAGAGCTAATGTATCAACTAGGCATGTTGTTTATCATGTTTTCATA
This sequence comes from Flaveria ramosissima, assembly GCA_025215565.1. Taxonomy (NCBI): domain Eukaryota; kingdom Viridiplantae; phylum Streptophyta; class Magnoliopsida; order Asterales; family Asteraceae; genus Flaveria; species Flaveria ramosissima. The sequence continues at coordinate 17,625,944 of CM046032.1, read as the reverse complement.
TTGATTAGAAATAACTGTTATGGGCTTCACATTCAATTCACAAAGATTTTGTCCTCCCTTTGCAAGTCAAATCATCACTTAATCACACTTAATAACTATGTACTTTAAGTTATAAGTTCTATCTTGAGATGCATTGGACATCTCATTAATGCAATGATGTAAAAGCTCTAGATTAATATACAATTGATCACAATGGATTCTTTTGAGAGCTTAGATATGATCATCATCAGGTCACCAGGTCTTTACTCACGTAAAATAGAGGTGCCCTTAACCATGGTCTATGTTTACACAAAACAGAGGGATGATGAGGATCATGATCTTTTCACCTTTTATAACTGATATTCAGTATGGTGATCATACACCCAGGTCTTTGTTTACACAAAATAGAGGGAGTATGATTTGCAAAGATAGATATTATAAAGTGTCGGTACATAGTGTGTTTAGATGAGTGATTTGGTCACATCAGAATAAGACTCACTTTGTATCCTCAAAATGAAGTTTCCCATAAACAATCACGGCATGCACTAAGTGTAGTTTCCACTCAAGATGAACCTACTCACATATCAAGAAACTTGCTCAGATTTAATGATATTTATGAATTCAGGAATAAGCAAAGATATAGTGTACTATCATTTCCCAAGCATATGTCAAAATGAAGCAGCATTACATACAGTATTTTGTTTGTTCAAATTGATTAATCTAAGTTAATCATGCCCAGAGACTCAATTAGAAAATTAAATCTGACTGAATCAAATGCTTTAGTGAATAAATCAGCAAGGTGATTTCTTGTATCCACTTTCACTAAGTTAATCAAACCCTTTTCTGAGCAATCTCTCAGAAAATGATATCTTATCTCAATATGTTTTGTTTTACTAGGTTGCACAGGATTAGCAGTTATAAACATAGCAGCAGAATTGTCTATGTAAATTGAAGTTTGAAGGAAGTTGTAACCATAGTCAAGCAATTGGTTTTGCAACCAAAGGACATGAGAGCAACCAGCTGAAGTAGCTATGTACTCAGCCTTAGCTATAGATACAGATACATTGGTTTGTTTCTTGCACTAGTCATGGTACGATGAATTGACATCCACCAGTTATGGATTTTCTGTTACTGTTACATCCACTATAGTCACTGTCTGAGTTTGAGTAGAGTGTAAAGTCACCGTCCTTTGGGTAACAAAGACCAAGTCCTAGTTTTCCTTTGAGGTATCTGAAAATCCTTTTCACAGCATTCAGATGAGACTCCTTTGGATCAGATTGGTACCTAGCACACACACACAGCAAACATAATGTCAGGTCTACTGGCAGTTAGATACATAAGTGATCCTATCATTGATCTATATAAGTTCTGATCAATAGATTTTCCTGAAGGATCAGGTACAATCTTATCAATTGTTGATGCTGGTGTTTTGCATGAGGATACATCAGCAAGATTGTATTTCTTGAAAATTTGATGCATGTATTTTTCTTGATTGATGAATATCCCATCTGGTTTTTGATGAACTTGAAGACCAAGAAAGAAAATTAATTCACCCATTGAACTCAGCTGAAATTCAGATTTCATCAGCTCTTCAAATTTTACACACAATCTCTTATCAGTTGAGCCAAATATAATATCATCAACATATATTTGAACAACTAAGAGATCTTGATGTTCTTGTTTGAGAAAGAGTGTCTGATCAATGGTTCCTCTCTTGTAGCATGCTTGAGCAAGAAAGATGATAGTGTTTCCACTCTCTTGGTGCTTGGTGAAGACCATACAAGGCTTTATCTAACTTGTATACCCTATGTGGATAATGAGGATCTTTAAAACCAGGGGGTTGTGACACATAAACTTCCTCATCAATTTTCCCATATAGGAATGCACACTTGACATCCATCTGATACACAGTGAACTTCTTATATGATTCATAAGCTAGGAACACTCTTATGGCTTCAATTCTTGCAACTGGTGCAAAAACTTCATCATAGTCTATTCCCTCTTCTTGTGTGTATCCTTGTGCAATCGACCTTGCTTTATTTCTTACAATAATCCCTCTATCATCCAGTTTGTTTTTGAATAGCCACCTTGTTCCAATAGGATGTTGGCCTTCAGGAAAATCAACTAGAGACCATACCTTTTGCTTTCTAAATTGTTGAAGCTCTTCTTGCATAGCTTCAATCCAACTATTGTCTTTTGAAGCAGCAGTGATGTTTGGAGCGACCACTTGTGAAAAAAACAACTGAAGAGACAAAGGTTACAAGTACCATTTTAGCTTCTTGTAGTTCTCTTTGTAAGATCTCCAATGATGTTGTTGACTGGATGAGTCTTATGGATTCTTATTGATGGAGTTGATTCAACTGGAATAGATGATTCCAGGTTAGTCATTTCCATTGGCTCAGACTGATCCAACCCAGGTTGAGAGTTTAGAAAATAGTCAAAATGTTCAACATATGGTAGGATCATGAGTGTCTTCTGCATGAGCTATAGGGGCATCTCCAGAATCAGTTTGCTCTTCTGTGGGAGTTATAGGAACTTCTCCGGAATCAGTTTGATCTTACGTAGGAGTTATAGGAACTCCGGAATCAGTTTGCTCTTCCGTAGGAGCTATAGGAACTCCGGAATCATTTAACTCTTCCGTAGGAGTTACAGCAACTTCTCTGGATGATAAGTGAGGACTTGAAGCATTTCCATGTTTGTTGTATTCACTTGAGAGCATGGATCTGTTGTAGGGACAACATTCACATCTCCGGATTGTTGGAGCATATATTGTCATATATAGTGTGTCCGTTGCTTGTCGAATAGTCTAGGCTTAATGTAATACACCTCATATGTTGTAAACACATGAAACTGGGTCATTCGCAAGAGCATATGCGAATGAGACTCAGTCGTATGACTGAGCCATGCTAATGGACCAGTCGTGCGATTGAGAGATGCTATTGGGCCATTCGTAAGACTGAACCATAAGTATGGTCTAGTCGTACGATTGAACCATACGCATGGTCTAGTCGTACGATTAAACCATACGCATGGCCTAATCGTACAAATGGGCCCAGTCGTATCTGATATGGGCTGAGGCCTATAAATACCAGTTTTATTATGTAGAAAAGAAAGGGTTTTTGAGATTCTTCCCGGGGCCTAGGTGCTGCCGGATGAGAGGTGAGATCATGCTCGATCTCCCCTTGCCAAAGTCGTGATTTTTATGTTTAACGTGCTTGTAATCATTAGGTTTTATCAAAGAAACCATTGTATTCTTGTTCGTGATCTTGTTTGTCTTTTGGTTTTTCTTATCTTTCCGTCAAGAACACGCTCGGATGTCAACCGATCCAGCGACTTCACCATTGGTATCACAGCCGGTTACTGCTAGAATGATCTAACAATAATTCTAGCAACCCGAGCTCTTGATTTCTGGATCTATTTCAGGTTCTTTGACGTTAAACCCACTTCGTGTTCTTCGTGTTTTGCCCAGATCTTGTTACGTGTGTTGTTTCTATGTTAAAATCTAACTCAAAACCACGTTCTTATCACCCTTGCGAATATGCTGATGTCTATTTTGTTTCGGTTCATGTAAAATTCATCAGATTAGGGTTTTTGGCGGCCATGGCGGCTGCAGATCTGAAAATCTGCGTGCAGACCCGTTCGTGCGAATGGACCATTCGTGCAACTGGACCATGCTAATGGACCATTCGTGCGACTGGACCATGCTAATGGAGCATTCGTGCGACTGGACCATGCTAATGGACCATTCGTACGACTGGACCATGCTAATGGACCATTCGTACGACTGGACCATGCTAATGGACCATTCGTATGACTGGACCATGCTAATGGACCATTCATACGACTGGACCATGCTAATGGACCACTCATACAACTGGACCATGCGACTGGACCATTCGTACGACTGGAATGTGACTGGACCAGTCTTATGACCAGTCATGGTACTGGACCAGTCTTATGTCAAGTCATGCTACTGGACCAGTCTTATGTCTAGTCATGCTACTGGACCAGTCTTATGACCAGTCATGCTACTGCACCAGTCTCACGAAGATATCATTCGTATTATCCACTCACACGAATGTGATAATTGTACTCCATGTCATACGAATGAACGATGTTCCAGAACAAAAAAAAATTATGGAACTACCTTTTGCACAGATTTGAGGATGAGCGAAGCACATTCACCTTGAGGTTCTTTTGTCAAATAAGTTCGATGGATACCCCATTATTCGTTGGATTTCCAGAATAGGTGATTGTAGTTAGAACACAAAAGAGAGAAGAGAAGATGTCAGCAGTCGGTGCTAATTTTGTGGGGTAGTCAGGAGCATCTGACTATTTATGGGCCAATCAAGTTATATTTATCCGCATAGAGAGGATTCTCATTCTTAGGGGGAATCCATGTTTAGAGAAATTGGAAACGCAATCAGAAAGTGATGATGTGAGCTGGTTTATGATGATGAATCTGAGTGCATGTTGATTTGTTTGAGTTTGTCAGCTGTGGATAGGAACCTTCTACTTTTTGCCCAATACACCGTATGAAGACGCCAGGAGAGCACAACGTTTATATATTGGGATATGCTGAATTTGAGGGGGAATTTCTGCAGGTGTTAATGTTAATCAGGTTAGCCTGTGTGAAGATTGGAGCAATGGAAAACTATTCATGTCATTATCTGGAAAAATCAATCATATGGGGAATCTTGCTGCTATGATGGTGTTCTGCAAAGTAAACGAAAGCTATTATGCCTAAATTCATTTTCAAGGATACTATAGCAACCTGACGGATCAGCAACGTTGGCTAATATGATTTTTCGTTTGATTCATTGGAAACAGAGCAAAGATTGACTGAAGATTGTAAAAGGTGTTATCTACTATTCGCAAGCAACGTCCAAGGGGGAATTTGTTGGAGCATATATTGTCATATATAGTGTGTCCGTCGCTTGTCGAATAGTATAGGCTTAATGTAACACACCTCATATGTTGTAAACACATGAAACTGGGTCATTCGCAGGAGCATATGCGAATGAGACTCAATCGTACGACTGAGCCATGCTAATGGACCAGTCGTGTGACTAAGAGATGCTATTGGGCCATTCGTAAGACTGAACCATAAGTATGGTCCAGTCGTACGATTGAACCATACGCATGGTCTAGTCGTACGATTGAACCATATGCATGGCCCAATCGTATAAATGGCCCCGTCGCATCTGATATGGGCTGAGGCCTATAAATACCAGTTTCATTGTATAGAAAAGAAAGGGTTTTTGAGAGTCTGGCCGGTGTAACTTCGCGTATTTTTCCGTTAATAGAAAGTTAACTTCGTTTATTCTTACAAGGGTCATTATTGTCAATTATGAAACTCATGTGTTAGTTATGCTTATTCTTTTTAGTTGCCATTAAATTTTAATTTATGAAAGTTAAAAATAAAAAACATTAAATAATAATAATTATGATAATGATAATTATGATAATAATAATAATAATAATAATAACAATAATAATAATAATAATAATAATAATAATAATAATAATAATAATAATAATAAGAAAAGTAATAATAATAATAATATTGATAATGATAATTATTTAAAGTTACTAATTCTTAAAAAGGCTTGAACTTAAAGTTAAGTTAAGTCAAGGGGGTGTTTAGTCATTTTGGTAACTTTAAAAGAAAGATAATTACATAAAATATCAACATTTATAAACTACAGGGACCAGTTGTGTAAATTCGAAAACCAACCCCCCCTTATTCCCTTTCCTCTGTCGACCGCCGGTCAAGGAGGGTCCGGCGACCCTCCGGCCGCCCCTTAACCACCAAATTTTGGTCGATTCCTAATCCCAAAACCATGCCAACCGTTCCCCTACTCGAATCGAACGCGGTTAACCACCTTAATTGAGTTGAAACATCGGTTACCAAGCCTATTCGTTCATGTAACCAAAGCTCTCTTAATTCATAGCCGTTCTGTCATTAAAACACAATAATAATCGAATTAACTTAACAAAAACAATCATCTATCTATCTCCAATCGATTACACTCTTCAATTGCACCTGAAACAAACACATACATCGAATTCCATCATCATCTTCTGTCGCAACTTACACCATACTCGAACACCATCATCAGGGCTTCAATTTTCGAAATTTACAAGGGGCTTTGCATCAAGGACATCACACGAAGCTATCCACGGAGTTAATTGAATTATCATCAACGTTTACATCTGGTTTGCATCACCCACGGCCGCGACCTGTTCTTCGTTGGGATCATCATCAATTCGAACATTATATGGGTAATTAATCACACACACATACTCAGCTTTCTTTGGGGAACAAAAGCCCTATGATTAATACAATGAACATAATCGAATTCATGGTCAATTGGGATTGAATCGGTTCTAGGGTTTATGTGGAATTAGGGATTTATGGTTGTTGTTTGTTTTAAGGATAGGAAACCAAGCCTTAACAGGCATAGGCTACCCAGCCTAATGGTAACACACTCCCCTATCAAACTTGAGGTCCCGGGTTCGAACCCGGGCAACCTCACCTATTTTTTTAGGGCTTTCTAGCCTTTAAAAAAATTACATAAAATTTCTAAAAATTATAAAAATCAGTTTTATAAATTTTGTTTATTTTAAAAGTTAACTAATTATTTTCTGTTAAATTAATTCTTTAAACACTTAAGCAATTTTTTATATAAATTATTTTAAAATGTTATAATTAGTTTATTTTCATAAAAACAGTTTTAAATAGTTGAAATCACTAAATTGTTATTAGTCATTACGTTATCTTTAATTTTGGATCAATTATGTTAATTATAAAATTTTATTTTTTTAATTAAATCATTATTTAATCATTATAAAAAGATTAGTTAAGTTCTTTCATTGTAATAAAATATATATATTTATGAATTCGACAAATAACCATATTTATAAAAACCCCCAAATCCTTATTGAAACCCTAGTCCGCGTTTAACCGTTAATCCTATTATTAACCTTAAATCTTGTAATATATACGTTTAGGTGCTTTGTAAAAGAATTCGTTGGAGCATTCGTTAATTCTTATAATCATCTAATACACTTATACGTCATGTGAGTTTCCTTGCCCTTTTATGTTTTTCACATTATTTTGGGATGAAACATGATACTTATACATCATACACTTATAAACGTTTGAGACCTGTAAGCACTTGCAATTCATATTTTTGTCATGGTTATTTGCGTGTTGTAAGTGATTATATGAGATACATATTTGTTTGCAATCATTAACTATTGCTAGCCTGGCGACGTCTTAGATCTTTGGGCCTGACAAGCCTATTTGGTGCTAAAGCCGATGTATTGCCGGCTCCTGATGACATATGCTTGTTCATCATGGGAACCAAATACACTTAGCCAATCTTATATACTTGTAATCAAGTCGAGGTTTGGTTGTAACGATATGTGTTCTATAACCTTGCTAACTTATAACCTATGACATGAATTGCTACTTGCAACCTTGTTATATTATGTATGAAACCTTGGAAACTCACCAACTATTTTTAGGTTACCTTTTATTTTTATCATGTTTCAGGTCATGCCCAAGTTTAAAATGATCTTTTGAAGCTTGCAATAATCTAGGATTTGGACCTAGTTAATGGAATAAAAGAATTATGTTTAGTTATGTTATGTTTGAACTTATTTCATGTTTGAGACTTGTGTTTGTAATGTCTTTTGAAACTTATAATTTTAATATTTACATTTAAATATAGCGTTATGTGGCTGTGAACAATCTTAACCCTCACATCTCGATGATTCCACCGTCAAGGTTGGGGTGTGACAGATTGGTATCAGAGCCCATAACTATAGGGATTTAGGTTATTAGAAATGGTGAACTAGACTATAGTTTATGCATGAACCTTATAGAATAATATTATTCTTCTTGTAAAAGTATATTGTTTTGCATGCTACATAATGCTATACCATACTTATGTGCAACTTGATGCCTTAGCATAGGATTGCCTTGTAATTGTTAAAACTTTGTTACTTGTCTCCCTAAACTTATCCTTGACTCTTTGACTCTCCCCGACAAATGAAACTTCTTAATCTTATTCTTGACGACACGTGGAATCGTATACTTATGCTTATGACTTGGATCTTTAGACTTATGTCTAATCTATGAAAATCTCATCAAGGTTTTGATTTCATGATACCTAAGAAATTTGGGTGACTCATAGACACCTGTATCCTGGTTTTCCTAGCAAAAGGCTCTCGGGCTAAGGAAAGCATATCCCATAAATCCTACGGGACTAGTTATGCTTACCTGGGGATTTCTGGGATGAGTGATAAACTATGGTCAACATACACAAGTTTCTAAGGCGAATGGGTCAATTTACCTTGACGTGTCAACGTTTCCAAATGGTAATGTGTTACAAAATGGAACCATTCCATGTGCCTTACAACTCTTGACTTATCCTTGTTTGAAATATACCCCTTGTTATTCTCTTTATCATGTCTCGTCATCATGGAAAGCATGGAAGTTCTGATCGTAAGCTAGCAGCCATGATTGCTCGACAAATGGCTGCTGTCATCCCGACCATGGTTGCTGAACTCAATAGCACCTTAATGACCAACGCTAGCAACAATGGAATGGTCAAGGAGAGAATAGTGCTAATCAAAGGCGTAACAATCAAACCTGCACTTTCAAGCACTTTAGCTCATGCAAGCCCAATAGTTTTAGTGGCAAGGAAGGAGCCACTGGTCTTCTTGAGTGGTTCGAGAGCATGGAAAATACCTTTGTCAACTGTGAGTGTCCCGAGGCACTCAAAGTTCGTTATGCCACTAGTATGCTCCAACAAAGGGCACTTACCTGGTGGAATAGCGAGAAGAGAAACCATGGTGCTGAAGCTGTGATAGCACTTACCTGGGAAGAGTTCAAGAACATCGCCATCACGAAGTTTTGCCCGAGAAGTGAATTGCAAAAGTTGGAAGAAGAATTCTGTAACTTGAAGCAAAATGATGGTGATCATTTGTCCTACTCAACTAGGCATCATGAGTTGAGTATACTGCTGCCTCACATGGTCGACACTGTCCCTCGCAACATCGAGAAGTTTATCAAGGGTGTACCACCCCAAATTCAAGATGCTGTGGTGGGTAGCCGACCCACAACTTTGGAGGAAGCCATCACTATCACCGCTCAACTCACCGAGAACCATATACGAGCGGGCACCATGTCTGTGAAGGGTGCAAAGAAGGTAGAGAAGACGGCTACCGAGGCTGTTAAGGAGACCAAAGCTGAACCATCTTACAACAACAACAACAAGCGCAAGTTCACACCGGCACGTAACTATGCTGTGGCTGCACCTAAACAACCCCAAAGACAACTTGTACCTGTGGCACAAGTGCCTAGGACTAGGGCCTATGCTGGTCCTCAACCTATGTGCAACACTTGTAGGTACCATCATCCTGGAAATCAACCATGTCGTATCTGTACCTTATGCGGTAAATATGGTCACTTGGTGGCAACTTGTCACCGTGCACCTAACAATGCCGCCGTGGTCACAAATCGTGTTTGCTACAACTGTGGGGAACCTGGTCATTTCCGCCCACAATGCCCTCGTCTGGTGGGTAATGTTCCACAAGCCCGAGGACGTGCTTTCAACATCAACGCGAATCAAGCACAAGCAAACAACGATGTGGTGAATGGTACGTTAACTCAACCTTAACTTCTATGATTTAAGCCTCTTTCATGCATTACTAGTATCGTTAAATGGCTTTGACATTGAACAAGTATGTTTCTTATTAATAATACCTATGCATACGTTCTATTTGATTCTGGAGCCGATAAGAGTTTTGTATCGTTAGAGTTTGAACCCATACTTGCTAAGCCACATACAAAACTAGAAAGACCTCTCACCGTTGAAGTCGCCGATAGAGAACTGATCACCGTTGATGTCATTATTCGAGATTGCATCTTACGTCTTGACGCGCACGATTTTCTTATCGATCTTATTCTTATGAAACTTGGAAGTTTTGACGTCATCATTAATATGGATTGGTTAGCCAAACACCATGCCGAAATCATTTGTTTCGAGAAGTGCATTCGTATACCGTTACCCTCTGGAGATACTTTGAAAGTGTTCGGTGAAAAGTCTTCCAAAGGACTTAAACTCATGTCTTGCACTCAAGCCCGAAAGTGCTTAAGCAAAAAGTATATGGCTTTCTTGGCTTACGTGGTCAACAAGAAAGTCAAAGGGAAAGAACTTAAGGATGTCCCTATCGTACGAGATTTTCCTGAAGTATTTCCCGATGACCTTAGTGATTTACCTCCCGTGCGTGAAGTCGAGTTTAAAATTGACTTGATACAGGGAGCAAACCCCGTGGCTAAGTCACCATATCGACTTGCACCATCGGAAATGCAAGAACTCTCTAGTCAACTTCAAGAACTATCCGAGAAGGGCTTCATTCGTCCTAGTTCTTCGCCTTGGGGTGCACCTGTTCTTTTCGTGAAGAAGAAAGATGGATCGTTTCGTATGTGCATCGACTATCGTGAGCTTAACAAGCTTACCATCAAGAGTCGTTATCCTCTTCCTCGTATCGATGACTTGTTTGACCAACTTCAAGGAGCTGCTATTTTCTCGAAGATCGATTTATGTTCTGGATATCATCAATTACGAGTCCATGATGATGACATCCCAAAGACCGCATTCCGTACTCGTTATGGGCACTATGAGTTTATGGTGATGCCTTTTGGTTTAACTAATGCTCCTGTTGTCTTTATAGATCTCATGAACCGAGTATGCAAGCCTTATCTAGACAAGTTTGTGATCGTCTTCATTGATGACATACTTATCTACTCCAAGTCCAACACCGATCATGAACTTCATTTGAGATTGGTTCTTAAATTGTTGAAGAAAGAGGAATTGTATGCGAAGTTCTCGAAGTGTGACTTATGGCTCGAGGAAGTTCAATTTCTAGGACACGTGGTGAATAGCCAAGGAATTCACGTTGATCCTGCAAAGGTGGAAGCTTTGAAGAATTGGTGTGTTCCTACAACTCCTACCGTAGTTCGTTCTTTTCTTGGTCTTGTTGGTTATTATCGGCGATTCATTTCCAATTTCTCGAGGATCGCGAAGCCGCTCACGTCTTTGACTCAAAAGAATAAACCATTCGAGTGGGGTTCCGAGCAAGAAGAAGCTTTTGAAGCGTTAAAACACAAACTGTGCAATGCTCCTATCTTGACCCTACCCGATGGAAATGATGATTTCACTGTATATTGTGATGCATCAAAACAAGGCCTTGGTTGTGTTCTCATGCAACGAGGAAAGGTCATAGCTTATGCATCGAGACAATTGAACGTCCATGAGGTGAATTACACAACTCATGATCTCGAGCTTGGAGCTGTCGTTTTTGCCTTAAAGATTTGGAGACATTACCTGTATGGTACTCAATGCATTGTCTACACCGATCACAAAAGCCTTCAACACGTTTTTAATCAAAAAGATCTCAATATGAGACAACGTCGTTGGGTGGAGTTGATTAGTTATTACGATTGTGACATTCGTTATCATCCTGGTAAAGCAAATGTTGTAGCCGATGCACTAAGCTGAAAGATTCATAACAAGACGATCTCATTCCAAGAAATTCGCGATCGTAGACAATGGTTTGACACTTTGGGTGAGTTTGATACTGAGATCCGACTAGATGTCTGCGAGACTACCGTACTGCTACAAAACTTGAGAATAGATAGTGACATCGAGTCTAGTATCTTAGAGGCTCAACAAATGGTGCAACAAGAAGGAAAAATGAAGGATGAACTGGAGCATAATTTTCTAACTCAATTGGAAACGAAACCTAATGGGTTAATGTATTTCACGAATCGAATTTGGGTTCCAAACCGTGATAACCTTCGTACCTTTATCATGAACGAAGCTCATCAAACTCGTTATTCTATTCATCCTGGCTCCGATAAAATGTACATGGATCTACGTAGGCAATATTGGTGGCCTGGAATGAAGAAGGATATAGCAACTTACGTAGTAGCTAAGTGCCTCACGTGTACAAAGGTTAAAGCCGAACATCAACGTCCAAATGGATTACTTGAACAACCCGAGATTCCTATGTGGAAGTGGGAACACATATCCATGGACTTCATAACTAAGCTACCCTGTAGGATTGGGTTTGTCACTTAAACGCTTGTATTTCTCTCAAACTCACTTATGGAAACACTCAAATCAGATGAAGTAATGTCTTTTACAAGAGTTGATAATAATATAATAAGTAGCAAAGGAACAAGCAGAAATAAATTTTCAAGGCACTTGTATATATTACTTCTCAACTCAAGATATTACAAGACTCTTACTAGCATGAAACAAGAGTTACAATGAGAAACTATATATACTAGATCCTACAGCCGGATATACTTTGATACCAGCTGGAAACCTAAGACTAAAGCATATACTACAATGCTAAAGTTAAGGCTATATATACTAGATCCTACAGCCGGATATACTTTGATACCAGCTGAAAACCTAAGACTAAAGCATATACTACAATGCTAAAGTTAAGGTATCTTAGATAAAGTATTATCTAAGATATGGTAGTCATGACATATCCATGACTTACCTTTTGTCACCAACTAAAGATGGCAACTGTACTAACATAAAAAGGTAAACAGTGGATTAAAGTATGGTCAACTACATGGCTTTTGAGAAAATGCCATGCACTATCTCAGAGATTTGCAGCGGAGTGTCAGAGAGACCATACTTATGTCCACTGGATAATAGAAGTGTCTTCCGAAGGTTAATTGGCTTCGGAAGAACAAGTTCTTCCGAAGCCACTTATACTTCGGAAGAGGCTTCTATGCTTCCGAGGCTTTGAGGACTTCTGTACTTCGGAAGTTGACTTCAGATCTTTCTTTCTAAGTCTTGATCTTCGGAAGTAGGTTCTTTGTCTTCGGAAGTTGGAGTTTTCCTTCGGAAGTGAGTTTTACACTTTGTCTTCGGAAGAGCTCCTTCTTCCTTCGGAAGTTCCATACTTAGCCTCGGAAGTCCTTTGTTTGTTGTACCAAAATCTTCTAAGTGACTTGGTTTTGGTTGCACCAGCCTTTCTAGATCCAACAAACTCCCCCTAGGCTGATGCTACCAAAACCTCACTTATTTCTGCTTCTCAAAGCCTTCAGCACCAGGGACAAAAGGTATTTGTCTGTCTCTTTGTTCTTCCCTGAAGTAGTGCTGAGATGCTTGTACAAGTCATTGGTGGATAGGAGATCCAGTCTATCACTCTGAATGACATGTACCCTCTGTTGTGTCCCCCTGAAGAGAGTTAGTTGACGGGAGTTATAGTCATACTCCCATCTAACTATGGACTCCAGTTCAGGACCTTCAACCATTTGTAGAAAGGCTTTGCCTTTGGTTGCTAATCCCTTCCTTTCCTCCTCCTCTCTCAGTTTCAACTCCTCTTCAACCTTGCTTCTAGCAGTAAGCTCGGCCATATGAAGGCTGCCTAGATGATTTCTGATATGGGCAGCTACATCAGAGTTTGAAGGGTTGGAGAATGGCTTCTCTGCTAACTCAGCAATGTCAAACCCGCTCAAGTATAGCAGAGATGAGGAACTCAGCCTGTTGAGCTCTCTATTCTCTCTTTCAACAATAAAGTTATGAGAAGAGTCTTCGAACCTCCACTGGATGATCTTCTTTCTGGGTGCGAGAGGTTGTCTTGGCACCCTGTCTCCTTTCTTAGTATCCAATAGAGTCACCAGCCTTCTCCTTAGCTTCTTTTCTTCCTCATTCAAAGTGTTTGAATTGAGGCCAAGGAGGTTTGCAGCTTGGTCCAAGGTTCCTCTGGGCAGATCAAGAAATTGATCTCTTGTGAGGGAACTTGAGGATCTGTCAACATAAGTCAAATTGACTGAATCCCCCTCACATGAGATATCGCTCAGTGTTGTGCAGTTTATGAGCTTTGTCTTGACTGCCTTGAATTCTTCCATTGAGAGATGCTTAGAAGGCTGAGGGGATGGTTTGATGGGTTGATGGGTAGGTTGAGGTGTTTGGGTTCTGGCTAAGGTTTTGGGTTGGAGGATAGGTAGTTTAGGTGGTTGAGGTGAAGAGGTTAGTAGGTGTGATGGTGTAGGTTCATGGGTGTATGGTTCAGAGGTTGGTTCGGTTTTGATTGGGAAAGAAAAGGGTATAGGTTCAGGTTGAGGTTGGGTTTGGAGTTTGGGTTGAGTGGTTGCTTTGAAGGTCATCCCCTGTCCCCTTCTATACATCTCCTTCCTCTTCCCCGCGCGAATGTCAGCCTTAATGTCACTGACATGTCGCTGGACAGTCTTTTCTGACATAGGACCCACCTGCCTGCCAGAGAAGCCATGAGCCTAGAGATAACTCTTCATCTAGGCCTTCTCACCTATCTTCTTCGCAGCAGTCAGTCCTGCTTCCTCTTCCTTCTTCTTCTTCTTCTGCAACAGCTTTTCCCTTGCAGCTCTATTTCTCTCTTTCTCCATTTGATTTTGCTCTTTGTTGAAGAGCCATAAGATCATGTCATTGTTATGTGGAGACAATTCTTCTTGAGAGAAACCTCTGGAGATTAGGAAGGTTATCCTTTCCCTCCTAAGCTGTAAATCAGCTTCTCTTTCCTTCCTCTCCCTTTCTTCTTCTAAGGCCAACCTTGCAGCTTCTTCTTTTTGCTGTTTTAGCAGCAAGGTTCTCTTTTCTAGCTCTATTAACTCCTCTAATGGTAGCAGGAGTATATCTTCAATTGTAGCCCCTAGACCAACAACTCTATCGATGATCTCTACTCTTTTTCGGTTGTTGACTGCCTCCTGGTTGGCTGCAGCTGCTTTGGTACTTGTAGCTAACAGTTTCCCAGTTGGAAGCCTACCTTTTCTTTTAAGCTTCTCCAACCTTTCTTCCTCCTGAAGCTCTTCCGAAGTCATCTTCCTTTTTCCTTTGATGTCTTCGGAAGTACTAGACTTTGGGGGTTCTTGGAAGCAAGATTCAGGTTGAGTAGTAGAGATGGGAGCTGGAGTTAATGCTGATGTCAGAGCTAAAGGTTGGGTGAGAAAATCCTCTTTATTAACCTCAGATGCAAGTTCCAGGATTGCATCTGTGACTATTAGATCATCGGATAATGAGAATAGTCCTTCCGCAGCAGCAATCTCAGCTTCGGAAGTTTGAGATTGTTCTTTCGAGGCTTTGAATTGTGCTTCGGAAGTCTGTGAAAATACACTTTCTGTCCCAACTGTTTCAGTTGCTGGGCCATCAGTCCTTGTTTCCCCTTCGAAGTTAATCTCAGGTTCCACTTGGACCTTAGGTTGACCAACTTCCTCGATAGTGGTAGAAGGTGCATTTAACCTCTGAAGCTCTTGAGCTCTGAAGTAGATCACAGACATATCAGGGCTTGGCTGTTCTATAAGAGATTCCAATAGGAACTTGTTAAAGAACCTATTGAGATCTTGGAGCATCCTTTGATCCACTTGAAAAACAACTGGAGGAGGCTCAGGGAAAATTACAGCTTGTTGCACAGGATACTTTGAGCTCAAGGAAGTGAGAGGTTGACTTTGGGTTTCCTCCTGTCTTTGACTTTGTCTCTAAACACTCTCCCCCTTTTTGGTAGGATCATCCTGAGAGCTTGATGAGCTAGAGGAAGAGGTCAAGGAGACCTGAATTGGTACATGCCTAACAGACCTCTCAATCTATTTCTCAGCTAGTTTGGCCTTGAGAGTTTCAATCTCAAGTTGCTGAGTGGCAGACCTATCCTCTAAAGTCCTAACCTTAGATTCAAGGTTTGAGACTTTAGAAAGTAGGTCTTGAATGGTGAGTTGCATTCTTCCCTCATCTTCTTTTGAAGAATCATGGGGAGATAAGGTAACATACCTGGTATGTTCATCCTCACCACCAGATGTGGTTTCTTGGCGCCCTGGTTTCCCTTGCACAATGATGTCTCTTTCAGAGTCATCAAAGGGCATGGTTGCCGTAGATTCAGTCTCAGTTTCGTTACCACTGTCCTGAGGATCCATTGAGGCTCCTTCAGTAGTGGCAGTTGAATCTACATGAGTCCTGTCCACATCAGTGGGACTCACCTCAGTAAAGCTTTGCTGATGGGGGCTAGCGATAAAAGGTCTCTCTAGGCTCTGTTGATCCTTGAGAGGGTTTTGTGGATCAACTTCATTGCCTTTAAGAGACATAATCTCTTCACCAGCTCCAGTCAAAAGGTCAGTAAAGGATATGGAATTGAAACCTAATGACCCGGGACTTTGATCAATGTCTAGAGGCATTGAGCCTGTGATAGGGCTGTCCCTTTTTGGCTGCTCAGGGGAGTATAGAGACTCTCCCTGAGGGCTATCAGCTTGGGTTTCGGGCTCATGGGTCTGAGACTGAGGAGACTCAAGACCCATATTGAGGTCAATTGTGAAGGATGGTTGGACCTCAGGCTGAGTGGGAGCCCTTTGTTCCACTCTAGCGTTTTTGGGTAGAACATGAGGAGCTTGTTCAATCAGAGTAGATTGAACAAGGGTTCATTTGTGACGTCTCTGATAGGTAAATGTAATGGGTGGACAAGGTAGATTTGGCAGAGTGAGGGTAGTTGCTGGTGTGGGTTCATCACCTGTGGGGTTAACAGGGATGTCACCAGGAGCCATTGGCTCAATCATACCTGGAAGAAGTGCAGTATCTCTTCCGGTGAAGTTGGTGGACATCTTTTCAGAGTCTTGAAGATGGTCGGCCTCATTTGAGGAGCAGTCAGAGCAGCTGCACAGACAAGCTTGCCCTGGTCCAGCTCACAGTTGATTATGTGCTGGAGAAACCTGGGATACATGAAGAATGTGTCCCTTTGAAGATTTCCCATTAGGTTAGTCAGCACAAACCTTGAATAGTTGAAACGGAGGCTTTTTACCAACCCATGAA
Organism: Flaveria ramosissima; assembly: GCA_025215565.1. Taxonomy (NCBI): domain Eukaryota; kingdom Viridiplantae; phylum Streptophyta; class Magnoliopsida; order Asterales; family Asteraceae; genus Flaveria; species Flaveria ramosissima. The sequence goes on along the minus strand of CM046032.1, from coordinate 17,609,097 downwards.
CTAGGCACCCAAGTTCATATGGGATTTGATCCCATCCCCCAGATTTATTAGACAAACAATGAAGAACCACATGCAGTAGGAACTTCCATTTGTAGGAGAAGTTGAATTTGTAGACAGATGACCTGCTGACATCTCCACCATATCCCATTTGGAGATAAGAATTGTCCAAATCTGTTTTGGGGAATTCCGTTGGAGCGCCCTCATCATGAAGCTCTAGATGCTCCCTGTTGATCTGTTCAGATATGACCATCTCCGGGCCACAGATGCCCCCCATTTAGGGTTTCAATCTGACCATTTGCCCAAAATTCAGACATTTGGTTTGAGTATATTATGGGGTTTACAGTCAGAGCGGTGTAGTACGAAGATTGGGCCAGAAAAGAAATGATGTCTGAGAAGTCAACATCCCTTGAAGAATCAAGGAGTGCGACTTGGTTGTGCTGAGGGTTTTGTGCCATTGAAGAAGATGACAGAAAGATAGTTCGGAATAAGGTAAATTGGAGAAGAAGAAAGCTTTTAGGGCAGTAATTTGGGTAAAAAGGATGTAGGTGATTAACCGGAAGTATTTTAATGGGTGGAATGGCGGTTTAAAGGGGGTTTTGGATAAGACGATGTGAGGTTTCAGTGGATGATGTGACATGGGCGGTAAGGTTAGTCCATTTAAATAATTCGACATCATTAACAAAATCTTTACTTTTTACAGAGTGGGGCCCAAAAGATTTCCGTTACACAGTAAAATCTTTCTTCCGAGTATAAAGCATTTCCGAAGGTAATATTCTTCCGAAGGCAAATTTACTTCCGAAGGTAAATTAATTACTTCCGAGAGTATATGTTGCTTTTCAAGTGGAGTGTGTTAAAAGCTTCAGAAGTAGATCTGATATGAAATCAATCGCTTCTAGCGAGACTTAACACTCTTCCGAGAAGAAATTATCTGGGAGAAATTTGCTTCGGAAGATATGCAAAATATCTTCCGAGGGTTAATTTCTCTTCGGAATAATTTATACCTAGATAAAAATTTAGAAAAAGATCTTTTGTAACAGGGCTTAAATTGTTTTGACATGAGACTTTACACATTAAAAGGTTTTCAAATGAGATAAACTAATCAATGTTTATCATCCCAATAGCTGTAATGAGATTTTAAATCTTTGTTCATCAAAGGCTTTGGTGAACAAATCAGCATATTGTTCATTTGAGTCAACTTTGATTAGTTTGATAAGATTTTTCTCATGAATATCTCTAATGAAATGATACCTGATATCAATGTGCTTAGTCTTGGAGTGCTTCACTGGATTTTCAGTAATGGATATAGCACTGTTGTTGTCAATGTGGATAGGAGTGCTCTTGAAGTTGAATCACGTAGTCTATCATCTGGTTTAATCCACAGCAGCTGAGCACAGCAACTAGCAGCAGCAATGTATTCAGCTTAGCAGTTGATGTAGAGACACAGGATTGCTTCTTGCATTGCCATGAGATGATCCTTCCACCAAGAAATTGACATCCACCAGATGTTGATTTCTTGTTGATGTTGCAGCCACCATAATCACTGTCAGAGTAACCATAGAGATTGAAATCACTATTTCTTGGATACCAGAGACCTAGTTAGGTGCTCCTTTGAGGTATCTAAGAATTCTCTTGGCAGCTATTAGGTGAGACACCTTTGGAGCAGCCTGATATCTTGCACAAATGCAAGTTGCAAACATGATATCAGGTCTACTTGCTGTGAGATACATCAGAGAACCAATAATCGCTCTGTACTGATGTTGATCAGTATCCTCCCCCTCAGAATCAGGGCAGAGATTGTGGTTTCTGGGTATAGGTGTTTTGCTGCTTTACAATCCTTCATATCAAATCGTTCTAAGATATCATTGACATACTTAGATTGATTGATAAAGAACCCTTCCTTCAATTGCTTTACCTGAATTCCAAGGAAAAAGTCCATTTTCCCATGGAACTCATCTCGAACTTCTTCTTCATAATGCTCTCAAAGTCTTTACACATTTGGTCATTTGAGGAACCAAATATGATATCATCAACATAAACTTGAACGAGCAAGATGTCTTTCCCAGACTTTCTTATGAAAAGAGTCTTATCAATGGTACCTATGGTGTAACCATTCTTCAGGATAAACTGAGACAATGTCTCATACCACAGCCTAGGTGCTTGGTGTAGCCCATATAGAGCTTTATCCAATTTGCACACATAGTTGGGATGCTGTGGATCTTCAAATCCTGGAGGTTGGCATACATAGACTTCCCTATCTATATCCCCATATAGAAAGGCACACTTGACCAAGCTGGTAGACAGTGAAATTCTTGGATGCAGCATAAGCAAGGAAGATCCTAACTGCCTCAAGTCTTGCAACAGGTGCAAAGACATCAGTATAATCGATTCCCTCCTCTTGAGTGTATCCTTGAACCACCAGTCTTGCCTTGTTCTTGATAATCAAGCCTCTATCATCTCTCTTGTTTCTGAATACCCATTTAGTGCCTATAGGTACTTGACCAGATGGTAGCGGACATAGGTTCCAAACCTTTTGTCTTTTGAATTGAAGCAGCTCCTCTTGCATTGATTCAACCCAGCTACTATCTTTCAAGGCATCTTCCACCTTCTTGGGTTCCATTTGGGATAAAAAGCATGAGTACAAGCAGACATTCCCATTGTGAGTTTGTCCTCTTGTTCTCACACCTTCAGAGACTTCCCTATGATGTTTTCAGCTGGATGAGTGTTATGAATCCTGAGTCTAGGAATCACCTCCAGTTGCAAAGATAAGTCCAAATTGGACATATTTTGCTCAGGAGCTTGAATACTTGGTCCAGCTGTGTTTCAAACTCATTCAATGAGGACTGATTGAATGAAAGAGAAACATCATCATTTCTTTGCTGTGAAGCATCATTAACAGTTCTGTTCCTTCAAGATGGTGCTTTCATCAGCTTGGTGTTGTGCAGGGTCACCTGAAGAGATTTGAAAGTCAGCAGGTGAATCCCTTGTTGAAGTACCACTATCTCTTGAGATGGTTATACTGTCAGATCTTTCAATAGTGGGAACTTGATTTGCTGCAACTCTTGGAGAACTTGGAATAGGTCTGGGAAGCTCAAACAGTTGATCTTCATCAGAGTCACTTTGAGCACCTGTTCCAGCTGAAACATTCTCACAAGATGGTTTAGAATAGTTTGGAAACAATTCTAAATCAAAGATATGATCAGGGCCATTCCCCCTAACACAAGGAGTGTGCTCATTAACTACAATGTTGGAAATTCCTCAAATTGTTGATTTTTAATATTAAACCCTATAAGCTTTAGAGTAAGAGGAATATCCAACAAAGATAGCATCATCCGACTTTTCAGCAAATTTTGCCAAATTGTCTTTTGTGTTAAGTATGGTACACCTGCTGCCAAAGGACCTTAGAAAGCCAATGAACGGTGGCCTCTTGTTCCATAACTCATAAGGGGTTTTTCCATGTGGCTTTACTACAAGAACTTGTTCTGCACATAGCATGCAGTGCTGACTGCCTCTGCCCAGAATGTTAGAGGCAGCTTTGAATCAGCTAACATAGTCCGAGCAGCCTCAATAAGTGTCCTATTTCTCCTCTCAGCAACACCATTTTGTTGAGGAGTTCTGGGAGCACTATATTGTCTGGCAATCCCTTTTGAGTTACAAAATGAGTCAAGAACTAGGTTCTTAAACTCAGTCCCTTGATCACTTCTAATTATTTTAACCTTGTGATCAACTTGATTTTCTATTTTAAGAATAAAAGATTTCAAAGTTTCAGCAGCAGTTTCATCTTTGGTTCTTAAAAGAATACCCATGTAAATCTAGTAAAATCATCAACAATCACAAGGCAATATGATTTCCTTCCAATGCTCATTATACTTGTGGGACCAAATAGATCCATGTGCAATAAGTGTAATAATGGAGTGGTGATGGAGTTAACAACTTTGGATTTATGAGATGTCCTGTGTTGTTTCCCTTTCAGGCAAGCAACACAGTTATCTTTGCAGAAAAATTCTTTTTAGGCAAACCATGTACCAAGTTATTTTAGCCAATTTATTCATTGTCTTAAAATTTACATGACACATTCGTTTATGCCATAGTGTTGACTCATCACCATCAGCTTTGGAAAGAAAGCATGATACTTCTCCCATTGGGGAAGCATTGTTCATATCCAGCTTGTACATATCCCCTTTCCTGGGAGATCTAAGAAGCACCAATTCCTGAGGAATTGTCATCCCGGTTTGAGGATAATGCACTCATGTTCTGTGAAGAGCATTTGATGCTTTTGATCACAGAATTGAGAAACACTTAACAGGTTTGTGTTCAAGCTGTTTGACAAAATAACTTTGTCAACCTTTAACTTTCCATTGGATATACTTCCTCTGCCAGAAATATATCCTCCGGCCTCACCTCCAAACTGGACAGGACCTCCATCATAATGTTGAAATTGTTGAAGGAGAGATCTGTTCCCTGTCATGTGCCTGAAGCATCCACTATCTACAATCCAAATGTTGTTATTCTTGTCATATGGATGTCCCTGCACATAAGGTGAGATAATTAGTTTTGATTGGAAACCCAAGCCTTATTGGTCTTGGGTTCTTCCAATGATAATGACATAATTGAACCAAAATTTATGCATGGGGGTTCAATGGATGTCTTTGAAGAAGAGGTTTGGGCTACAGCATCTTCCTTGATCTTCCATTCCATCCCTTGGTTGATCATAGAGGATGAGCTTGTTGAAGCTTTTGTAGCTTGACATTCTTCCGAAGCTTCTTTCTTTTCGGAAGAAACCTTCACCACCTTTTCTTCCGAAGCAGTCTTCTTCTGGGATGGTTTCAAGGGGACTCTTTTTTTTTTCTGAGTCTTTACAGCTTTAGCTTCCGAAGCCTTTTTCCTTTCGGAAGAAGAATTTTCTTCCGAAAGAAGCCTTGCTTCGGAAACAAGCTTTCCCTTTTTCATCACTTGAACCATTTGATATGGTCCAAATGAGAAACCTTCCCTGACTCCTTCCTTTTTAACATTATTTGCATAATGTGTGCTAGCAGGATTGTAGTAACAATCTTTGGCCATGTGGTTTTGCAGACCACACATTATGCATGCAATGTTAACCTTTTGGGAATGTGAGGATTGCTGTTTCTTGTTCTTTTTCTCTTCATCAGCAACCTTTCCCTTTAATTTCTGATCCTTTGGTAGGATAGGAGTACTGGTACTGCACTCCTTTCCTGAATCAGAATTTCCAACCACCTGGAATCCAGCTGAGATGAATACACCCTTTTGCTTTGGGTCTATCTTTAGCTTGGACTCAGCCACTTTCTTGGCAGTTTTTCTGGCTGCCTTAGCTCTGCTTCTTCTGGCTTTGGTGGTCAGGGTTTGATCATCATTGGCAGGGGAGGGCATAATTACCTGGTTCTTCCCTGTGATGGTCTCCATAGTTGCATCATTCTTTGACTCATGAGAAGGTGGGTCAGCAGATGGAACCTCTTGCTCTTCAGTACCACACCTTGGTTGTCTTATAGACTCATAAGAGTGTGGTGGAGCAATTTCATTGGTTCCCAACCCACCTTTGTTTTGGTAACAAAGTTTTGAGTGAGAGGATGATGCAAGAATGGCTTGGAAGTTTGCTCGGAAATAGCATACTTCCTGGCTTGAGCCTCAGCAGTGACAAGCTGGGCTTGAGCCTCAGTCAATTTGGATATTAAATCCTTTATTTGAGTCTTATAGTTTGTATGTTCATGTTTTAATAGGGACACAGTTTTCTCTAACTCCTCAATTTTCTTTGGTAGTCAGATTCAGCCCTTTTAAAGTCAGATTTTAAAACATTTAAAGACTCAATATCAGATTTAATTTCCATATTGTAGTCCTGATACAGTTTAACCTTAGCAATACAGGCAGGAGTACAGAGATGTTCATATACCTTGTTTTCATCTGTTCCGGCCATGAGTGCTTGAGCAGGAGTCACATCCTGTACCATGAAGCTCCAGTCAACTTCTTGAGCCATTGCAGCAGTCTCTGTTGACTTTCCGGTGGGCTTTGGTGTAGAGGGATGTGTGGAGGCCTGTGGGGTTCCCGGGTTGGACTTGGGAGCCTTGCATTCCCTTGCAAAATGACCAAGTTGGTTACAGTTGTAACATTTGGCCTTGGTTTTGTCAAACCCAAATTTGCTGTTGATTGGGTTCTGGGGAAATTGCCTTCCAGTTCTCTTAAAGAACTTCTTTGCTCTGTAGGTTAGAAGAGCCATTTGTTGGACTATGTCCACGTATTCCACGTCATCCGGGCTAAAACACTCTAGATCATCAAAGCAGTATTGATAGTCATTTGAGTGTCCACTTCCTGAGACAAAAGCACAGCTGTCCTGAAAGGAGCTTTGCTGAGCTTGTTGAGACCTTGGAGTCTCAGGAAATGTGATGTAAGGCCCAGAAGAACAAGATGGCTGCTGGGTGTAAGTCAGGTATTGCTGAGACTGGGAGATTCCTGAGCCTTCAGCAACCATTAAAGCGTTGCTAGCAGGAAGACTCAAGGGTCTGCTTGTCTGATGACCCCTCTTACTTTCCATTTCCAAACGGTATCCATCAAGGATCCCATAGAGTTCGGTCATGGTGAGTGTATTCAGATTCTCTGTTCTCTTGATAGAGACACAGTAGAATGTCCACTCATGGGTAGTAGCACTCATGAACTTTCTTGTAAGGTCTCTGAGTTCATGAGTAATTCCCACAGATTGAAGGGAAGAAATGAGATCCATGTACCTAAAATATTGCTGGCTAAGAGTCTCTCCAGCAACATAGGTGAAGTTCTCGAACTGCTGCTTCAGTGAGTCCTTCTTGGAGTCATTTGAGCTTGAGTACATTTGAGCAAGCGCATCAAAGAGTTCTTTGGCAGACTTACAATGCTCAAACCCCACCATGATAGAGTTTGGAATTGCAGTCATAAGAACAGTCATAGCATTGCTGTCTATGTCAAGCTTCTTCCTGTCTTCATCAGAATAATCTTCAACGGCTTTCTCAATCATGGCACCGTTTCCACCAGCTACTTTTGGCTTATACGGGCCATTGACAATGGATTGCCACATCTTGCTGTCTTGATACCTGATGAAGCCTTCCATTCTTCTGCTCCAAGACCTGAAGTTTTCAGGGGTGATGATGGGTGCTTTGGTCATCGTCCCCATCTCTACTTCAGATTTGTTGAGGGCCATTTTGAGTGAGGTATAAGGAGGAGGAGTGAAAAACAGGTTGATTAGGATGGTAAGATCTCACAATCAAGAGCCTAAAAGCTCTGATACCAATTGCAGGATCGGGTTTGTCACTTAAACACTTGTATTTCTCTCAAACTCACTTATGGAAACACTCAAATCAGATGAAGTAATGTCTTTTACAAGAGTTGATAATAATATAATAAGTAGCAAAGGAACAAGCAGAAATAATTTTCAAGGCACTTGTATATATTACTTCTCAACTCAAGATATTACAAGACTCTTAAGCATGAAACAGAGTTACAATGAGAAACTATATATACTAGATCCTACAGCCGGATATACTTTGATACCAGCTGGAAACCTAAGACTAAAGCATATACTACAATGCTAAAGTTAAGGTATCTTAGATAAAGTATTATCTAAGATATGGTAGTCATGACATGTCCATGACTTACCTTTTGTCACCAACTAAAGATGGCAACTGTACTAACATAAAAAGGTAAACAGTGGATAAAAGTATGGTCAACTACATGGCTTTGAGAAAACGCCATGCAGTATCTCAGAGATTTGCAGCGGAGTGTCAGAGAGACCATACTTATGTCCACTGGATAATAGAAGTGTCGAAGGTTAATTGGCTTCGGAAGAACAAGTTCTTCCGAAGCCACTTATACTTCGGAAGAGGCTTCTATGCTTCCGAGGCTTTGAGGACTTCTGTACTTCGGAAGTTGACTTCAGATCTTTCTTCTAAGTCTTGATCTTCGGAAGTAGGTTCTTTGTCTTCGGAAGTTGGAGTTTTCCTTTGGAAGTGAGTTTTACACTTTGTCTTCGGAAAAGCTCCTTCTTCCTTCGGAAGTTCCATACTTAGCTTCGGAAGTCCTTTGTTGTTGTACCAAAATCTTCTAAGTGACTTGGTTTTGGTTGCACCAGCCTTTCTAGATCCAACATACCCCGAACCTCTCGAGGACATGATAGCATATGGGTGATCGTTGACCGATTGACCAAATCGGCACATTTCCTACCCATACGCGACACTTACAAGACATCAGGTTGGCTGTATATACGTTGATGAGATTGTAAGTCGTCATGGGGTACCTTGCACATCATATCCAACCGAGACGCTCGTTTCACTTCGCAGTTTTGGTCGTCTATGCAAGAAAAATCTTGGGTACACAATAGATCTAAGCACGGCTTACCATCCTCAAACTGATGGTCAAAACGACTCGAGCGAACGATCCAAACCTTGGAGGATTTGCTACGCCTGTGTGTCCTTGACTTTGGTGGTGATTGGGATACGCATCTACCGCTCGCGGAATTTTTGTATAACAATTGTTACCACTCGAGTATCAAGATGGCACCATTCGAAGCACTTTATGGTCGTAAATATCGTTCACCGATCTGCTGGACCGATATTGGTGAAAACTTCATCACTGGTCCTGAACTTATACAAGAAACGACCGATAAAGTCTCTATAATCCGCAAGAACTTTGAAGTGGCAAGAAGTTGACAAAAGAGCTATGCTGATAAGCGACGTAAGCCATTGGATTTCCAAGTTGGGAAGATGGTTCTTCTTAAGGTTTCACCGTGGAAAGGTGTGGTTCGCTTTGGAAAGAAGGGTAAACTGGCTCCAAGATTTGTGGGACCTTTCAAAATCCTGAAAAGGATTGGAAAAGTGGCTTATAAACTAGAACTACCTTCCGACCTTAGTGGAGTTCATCCTGTGTTCCACGTCTCAAATTTGAGAAAGTGCTTGGCTGACGAAAGTCTGCATGTTCCGTTGGAAGACATTCAGATCGACGAGTCATTGCATTTTGTTGAGAAACCTGTTGAAATCATGTACCGCATTATAAAGAAGACTAGAACCACAACAACCCCAATCGTCAAGGTTCGTTGGGAGAATAAGCGTGGCACTGAATTCACTTGGGAGCGTGAAGAGCTTCTGAAGAAGAAGTACCCGTTCTTATTCGTATAGTTTCATTCTTCTTAATTTTGGGACGAAATTCTTTTAAGTTGGGGAGACTGTAACATCTCGTATTTTTCCGTTAATAGAAAGTTAATTTCGTTTATTCTTACAAGGGTTATTATTGTCAATTATCAAACTCATGTGTTAGTTATGCTTATTATTTTTAGTTGCCATTAAATTTTAATTTATGAAAGTTAAAAATAAAAAACATTAAATAATAATAATTATGATAATAATAATAAGAAGAAGAAAAGTAATAATAATAATAATATTATTGATAATGATAATTATTTAAAGGTACTAACTCTTAAAAAGGTTTAAACTTAAAGTTAAGTTAAGTCAAGGGGGTGTTTAGTCATTTTGGTAACTTTAAAAGAAAGATAATTACATAAAATATCAACATTTATAAACTACAAGGACCAGTTGCGTAAATTCGAAAACCAACCCCCCCCTATTCCCTTTCCTCCGTCGACCGCCGGTCAAGGAGGGTCCGGCGACCCTCCGGCCGCCCCTTAACCACCAAATTTTGGTCGATTCCTAATCCCAAAACCATGCCAACCGTTCCCCTACTCGAATCGAACGCGATTAACCACCTTAATTGAGTTGAAACATTGGTTACAAAGCCTATTCGTTCGTGTAACTGAAGCTCTCTTAATTCATAGCCGTTCTTTCATTAAAACACAATAATAATCGAATTAACTTAACAAAAACAATCATCTATCTATCTCCAATCGATTACACTCTTCAATTGCACCTGAAACGAACACATACATCGAATTCCATCATCATCTTCTGTCGCAACTTACACCATACTCGAACACCATCATCAGGGCTTCAATTTTCGAAATTTACAAGGGGCTTTGCATCAAGGACATCACACGAAGCTATCCACGGAGTTAATTGAATTATCATCAACGTTTACATCTGGTTTGCATCACCCACGGCCGCGACCTGTTCTTCGTTGGGATCATCATCAATTCGAACATTATACGGGTAATTAATCACACACACATACTCGGCTTTCTTTGGGGAACAAAAGCCCTATGATTAATACAATGAACATAATCGAATTCATGGTCAATTGGGATTGAATCGGTTCTAGGGTTTTTGTGGAATTGGGGATTTATGGTTGTTTGTTTTAAGGATAGGAAACCAAGCCTTAACAGGCATAGGCTACCCAGCCTAATGGTAACACACTGCCCTATCAAACTTGAGGTCCCGGGTTTGAACCCGGGCAACCTCACCTAGGGCTTTCTAGCCTTTTAAAAAATTACATAAAATTTCTAAAAATTATAAAAATCAGTTTTATAAATTTGTTTATTTTAGAAGTTAACTAAATATTTTCTGTTAAATTAATTCTTTAAACATTTAAGCAATTTTTTATATAAAATATTTTTAAAATGTTATAATTAGTTTATTTTCATAAAAACGGTTTTAAATAGTTGAAATCACTAAATTGTTATTAGTCATTACGTTATCTTTAATTTTGGATCAATTATGTTAATTATAAAATTCTATTTTTTTAATTAAATCATTATTTAATCATTACAAAAAGATTAGTTCAGTTCTTTCATTGTAATAAAATATATATATTCATGAATTCGACAAATAATCATATTTATAAAAAACCCCAAATCCTTATTGAAACCCTAGTCCGCCTTTAACCGTTAATCCTATTATTAACCTTAAATCTTGTAATATATACGTTTAGGTGCTTTGTATAAGAATTCGTTGGAGCATTCGTAAATTCTTATAATCATCTAATACACTTATACGTCATGTAAGTGTCCTTGCCCTTTTTTATGTTTTTCACACTATTTTGGGGTGAAACATGATACTTATACATCATACACTTATAAACGTTTGAGACCTGTAAGCACTTGCAATTCATATTTTTATCATGGTTATTTGTGTGTTATAAGTGATTATATGAGATACATATTTGTTTGCAATCATTAACTATTGCTAGCCTGGCGACGTCTTAGATCTTTGGGCCTGACAAGCCTATTTGGTGCTAAAGCTGATGTATTGCCGGCTCCTGATGACGTATGCTTGTTCATCATGGGAACCAAATACACTTAGCCAATCTTATATACTTGTAATCAAGTCGAGGTTTGGTTGTAACGATATGTGTTCTATAACCTTGCTAACTTATAACCTATGACATGAATTGCTACTTGTAACCTTGTTATATTATGTATGAAACCTTGGAAACTCACCAACTATTTTTAGTTGACCTTTTATTTTTATCATGTTTCAGGTCATGCCCAAGTTTAAAGTGATCTTTTGAAGCTTGCAATAATCTAGGATTTGGACCTAGTTAATGGAATAAAAGAATTGTGTTTAGTTATGTTATGTTTGAACTTATTTTATGTTTAAGACTTGTGTTTGTAATGCCTTTTGAAACTTATAATTTTAATATTTTCATTTAAATATAGCGTTATGTGGATGTGAACAATCTTAACCCTCACATCTCGACGATTCCACCGTCAAGGTTGGGGTGTGACACCCGGGGCCTAGGTGCTGTCGGATGAGAGGTGAGATCCTGCTCGATCTCCCCTTGCCCAAAGTCGTGATTTTTATGTTTAACGAGCTTGTAATCATTAGATTTTATCAATGAAACCATTGTATACTTGTTCGTGATCGTGTTTGTCTTTTGTTTTTTTTTTATGTTTTCGTCAAGAACACGCTCGGATGTCAACCGATCTAGCGACTTCACACGGATGCACAGTGTTCATTTCCACATGCAGTGTCAGCAGCTGCTGCTAAAGTGTTTCCACCCGAGGATGTGTGTATCCTTGGAGGATCAGCAGATAATGTTACTTCATTCATATAAGGTGGAACAAATGGATAACATACTTCACCAGATCCTGTAGTGTTCAAATAATCATAGTTAAATAATTCAGTTTGAGCATCTATGTCAAACAACCATGATGAACCTTTAAATGACTTAGTGAATACAGATTCATCAAAGGATACACTAGGAGTTTCTTCCACAATGTTATGTTGTGGAATATATATCCTATAAGATTAAGATGTTGAAGAATATCCAACAAAGAAACTATAAGGATTCCTTAAGTCTGATGCAACCCAAAACATCCAATGTGTCTCTACAATATGCATTAAGTACTGAAGTAAAAAATGCTTCGGAAGTTTTACACAATACACTAGAAAATACTCTAAGTGTAAAATCTTCCGAAGCCAATACCAATATCTTCCGAAGCCAAACATGAAGTCTTCTGAAGTCTCAGAGACAAAGTCTTCCGAAGCTTCAACCTATGAAGACAGATTTCTTCCAAAGACTTTTAGTATACATGCTTTATCTGATGTACTTTTCCTTAAAGCTGGACACCTTTCCGCTGCATCTCTGTAAAGTCACCGACTTACATGAGTTGGTGAAAAGGTCCATGCTTTTGGTAACTGTACATTGAGGTCTTGAGTCTATAACTTTCTACTTTATGTACTTTATCCTTTTTGTAATATATAAGGATGTGAGCTATGGCATGTCATAGTCACAAGGTCAAAAGGCAGATATGCCTTTGGATCCTACAATTGATTTTGTTAGTTCTAGTCAATTGTATCCAGCTGGCTTTCAAAGTATAGCCAGCTGTAGGTTGTAGTATAAGTATTTCAAGTTCTTGTATCTTTCTTTATGCTTTGTAACACTTGTAAAAGAACTTAGAAAAATAACATACTGCCTCCTTGAAACCCTACTCTCTTGTTCTGTCTCTTTACTTTACTTGTGTTCTTTGTATCAACTTGGTTAATCCAGTTCACTGTTTGATCAAAGTTTAGTTGCTCTCCTCATTGTGTTGTTGTGTTGTAATTTGTTCAAGCCCTTAAACGGTCCTGCAATTGGTATCAGAGCTTTTCAGGCTCTTGATATAAGATCTCACCATCTTAAGATCCCTCACACACACAAAAACTAAACTCTCCAAATGGCATCCATCTCAAAGACTGATATGGAGACTGGAACCATGAACAAATCCCCACTGATCACTCTTGATGATTTTGACACCTGGTGTATGAGAATGGAAGGTTTCATCAGGTCTCTAGATTCAAGAATGTGGGAATCTGTTGAGAATGGACCTTTCATACCCAGCACTCCTTCCGCTACTGGTGCTGGTATGATTCCAAAAGATGTGGCCAACTACTCTGATGAAGATAGGAAAGAGAGTAGAGATTGATAGGAAGGCCATGACTGCTCTTCAGACTGCTCTCCTAAACTCTGTATACAGAGGCTTTAAGAAGTGCAAAGCAGCTAAACAGCTGTGGGATGCACTGAAGCTGATGTATGAAGGCTCCTCTGAAGCCAAGGAGAACAAGAAGGATCTCCTGAAGCAGCAGTTTGAAAACTTCACCTTTAAAGCAGGTGAAACCATGACTCAACAATACTTCAGGTATGTTGAGATAGTGGATACCCTAGTGGATGGAGGAGTTCCTCTTGAGAACAGGGACATTGTAAGGAAGTTCATGTCCTCACTTCCTAGGCAATGGACACACTACTGTGTGGTGATCAAGAGGACTGAGAACCTCAAAACTCTTACTCTGACAGAGTTGTATGGGATTCTCAGTGGATACCAGATGGAGATGAACATGCAAGGTTCATCTGGCAACTCCAACAATCAAATGGGTTCAGCCCTTCATGTGGTTGAAAGGGATAGCATAGAACCCCAACATCATCTCATATGCTACCCTGACAACTCACAAAAGGGTCCTTTCATCACCTTCCCGGAGACACCCAGGGAGAACTTCACTCAAGGAAGCCCATTCCAAGAGACAAGTTCTTCTCAAGCCTTTGTGTCTTCTGATGAAAGCTGTGGGAACTCTCTCTTCACTCTTGAAGACCTGGACTGTATCCATCCAGATGACCTGGAATACATGGAGATAGTTCAGCAGATGGCTCTCCTCACTCACAGAGCCAAGAAGTTCTACAAGAGAACAGGAAGAAGGTTTCCAAGCAATGCTACCAGTGGAAAGTTTGGGCTGGATAAAAGCAAAGTTAAGTGTTACAACTGTAACCTGATGGGCCACTTTGCTAGGGAGTGTAAGGCACCTAAAACAAATGGGGGCCAAACACAAGCCAGACCAAACTACACTGACAAAGCCCCTCAGAATGAGAAGCCAAAGCAACATGCTGCTGTTGCTGTTGAAGAGGGAGGCTTTGACTGGAGCTTTCAGGTGGAAGATGCTTCTCCAAACCAAGCACTGATGGTAGACCATGATGAAGCCAAGGTATTGGAACATCTCTGTACTCCTGAATGCATTGCTAAAGTAAATAGATACAGTCCTACAACTTAGAAATGAGATCTGATCTTGAGTCATTAAACATATTAAAATCTGATTTTAGAAAGTCTGAAAATGATTACAAGTTAAAGATAGAGGACTTGGAGAAAACCATTTCAGTACTAAAACATGAACATACAGATTTTAGAACTCAGATCCAAGGATCTCATAACTAAGTTGACTGAGTGCCAGGCTGAGCTTGTGATCAGCAAAGCCAAGGCAGAGAAGAGTGTTCTTGAAGAAGAGACCTTCAAGAACATGATATCCTCATCCCTGCACAACAAAGTGTGCTATCAAAATAGACAGGGACTGGGATCAAATGAGATAGCTCCTCCACACACAATCTTGTCTGTAAGATCTCCTAGGTGTGGAACTTGTGAAGATGAGCTTCCTCTCATAGATCCTATAAGTGAGGAGGATGAAGAAGTGATAGTGAAGAATTCCTCTGAGAAGAGTGAAGAAGAGGATTCTACCAAGGGCCACTATCCTTCTGAGGAGAAGAAATTTACTGTGATGACCAAGTCTAAGAGAAAGAACTTGATCAGGAAGAGCAAAAGAAAAGCAAAGAAGGCTCAAGAGATCAAGGCTACTTTTGATGCTAAGCAGAAACAAG
This sequence comes from Flaveria ramosissima, assembly GCA_025215565.1. Taxonomy (NCBI): domain Eukaryota; kingdom Viridiplantae; phylum Streptophyta; class Magnoliopsida; order Asterales; family Asteraceae; genus Flaveria; species Flaveria ramosissima. The sequence goes on along the minus strand of CM046032.1, from coordinate 17,594,061 downwards.
TTTTTATCTCTGCAGGTTTTAAAGTAGTAAGGACTGAAGACATCAACCAAGACTCCTCAGCTAAGAGTCTGGTTCTTGTTCAAATCATCTCAGTACAAAGAAGAAGACTGAGCTGCTGTGTACCACTGCTGCACAGCCTGGACCATCAAACTCCAAGAACAGTTCACAGCCCAAAAGAACTGTCTCAGCATCTACCAAGATGAAGGTGGAGAAGGGATGTGACCAAAGCCAGTCTTGCTCTCATAAGGAAACTCCTTTGAAGAAGAAGATGTTATGTGTCATGTGTGAAAGTACCTTTCACATTGCTAAGGATTGCCCATACAATCCTAAAAGTACTATCCACATGACCAATACAAAGACTTCAAAGAGTTTCAAGAAGTCTCAAGCTTCGGAAGGAAAGTCTGTTTCCTTCGGAAGCTCCAAATCAAAGAAGAAGGTAAATGGAAAATTACCTTCGGAAGTAAAATTGGTCTCGGAAGAAAGGAGTTCTTCCGAAGCACTGAAGTCTGCTGCAGTGACTGTAGAATCTTCCGAAGATTCAGTCATCAAAACTTGTGAAGTCCCAAAAGCTTCTAAGGTTTTGAAGGTCAAGTCCAAGACTCCAAAGGTGGTGTGGAAGTCTAAGAAAGACCAAATGACTGAAGTTTCTCCATCAACAACAGCTGAAGATCCCCTAGTACAACCATAGGATCTATTACTGTTGCATTACCTTCTATTATGCTTAGTGAGCCCAAGACAAGTAAGGCTTGGGTTTCCAAATGTAACTAATCATTTTCTTTGTGCAGGAACAGCTCAAGACAAGCAGGAATGTCTGGATAATTGACAGTGGCTGTTCCAGGCACATGACAGGCAATAGGTCTCTACTCCATAATTTTGAGAGAATTGATGGAGGACCAGTTGCTTTTGGAGGAGATGAAGGTGGTTACATTTCTGGAAGGGGCAAGGTCACAAATGGTAAGCTCAGCATTGAGAAGGTAAACTTTGTTAAGGAGCTTGGGTACAATCTTCTGAGTGTATCCCAATTTTGTGATCAGAGTCATAACATGCTCTTTACTGAGCATGAGTGCATTGTTCTCAAGCCTGGAGTGGTCATTCCTCATGAGCATATCCTGCTCAGAGCCCCCAGGAAAGGGAACATGTACAAGATGGATTTGCAAGAAACATCTCCCTCTGGAGAAGTTTCATGCTTTCTATCTAAAGCAAATAGTGATGAGTCTTTCCTATGGCATAAAAGAATGTGCCATGTAAACTTTAAGAACATGAATAAATTAATTAAACATGATCTGGTAACTGGAATGCCAAAGAAAGAGTTTACAAGTGATGATCATTGTGTTGCATGCCTGAAAGGGAAGCAACACAAGGTATCTCACAAGCCTAAGGAAAAGAACTCCATCACTACTCCCCTACACTTGTTACATATGGATCTCTTTGGCCCCACCAGTGTAATGAGTCTAGGAAGGACCTCTTATTGTTTAGTGATCACAGATGATTTTACAAGATTCACTTGGGTTTTCTTTCTTAGAACTAAGGATGAAACCCCTGAGATTCTGAAGAATTTCATCTTAAAAGTTGAGAATCAAAGTGATCACAAGGTCAAAACCATAAGATGTGATCAAGGAACTGAATTCAAGAACCAAATCCTTGATACATTTTGTGATGAAAAAGGTATTACAAGACAATATAGTGCTCCCAGGACTCCTCAGCAAAACGGAGTTGCTGAGAGGAGAAACAGGACACTATTGAAGCTGCAAGAACTATGTTGTCTGACTCTAAACTGCCCATCACCTTCTGGGCAGAGGCAGTAAATACTGCTTGCTATGTGCAAAACAGAGTTTTAGTAGTTAAGACACATGGTAAGACTCCTTATGAACTTTGGCACAAGAGGAAACCTTTCATTGGTTTTCTCAGGTCATTTGGATGTCCCTGCACCATCTTGAATACCAAGGATCAAATTGCCAAGTTTGCTGAGAAATCAGATGATGGACACTTCATTGGATACTCTTCTCAAGCTAAGGCTTATAGAGTATACAATCTCAGAACTAGAATTGTTGAGGAGTCAGCCAATGTGACTTTCAATGAACACACACCCTGTGTGGCTGGTTCTGGTCCTGATTGGCTATTTGATCTTGATTTAGTTACCAACTGTTTTAACAAATCTTGTGAGAATGTTTCAGGATCTGCAGAAAATTTAAATACAGGTGATCCTGATCCAAGATTTGAGCTAGGAAGACCCTCAACTCATACATCTTCAGCTCCAGTTGGAACTACTTCAGCAAATGAGGTCTCTATCAGCACTACAATGACAAATTCAGCTGATACATCTGGTATGCCTTCAAATTCCAGCTCAGAGGCTCCTCAACCAGATAAAGATACCTCAATTGTAGAAGACAACAATGGTGATGGTGATAGTGATCAGGAATTCCTTGATGCTAATAACCACACCATAGATGACAACATCAATGATGTCACACACTCATTGGATCAAGTTAATCTTGATAAGTGTGGTAATGTGGAGGGTGAATCATCTATGCCAGATCTAAATTTCTCAAATTGGATCTTTCTCAACAACTTGTGTGATCCCTCAGCTAAGGATCCACAAGTCTCACCCCACCACAAACATCATTGGAGATGTTGTCACAGGGGTAAGAACAAGAGGACAAACCCATGAAGCAAATGTTTGTCTTCACTCTTGTTTCTTATCTCAGATAGAGCCAAAGAAAGTTGATGAAGCTCTAAAGGATGGAAGTTGGGTTGAAGCTATGCAACAAGAGCTGCTTCAATTCAAAAGGCAGAAAGTTTGGAACCTTTGTCCTCTTCCTCATGGAAAGACTACCATTGGAACCAAATGGGTTTTTAGGAATAAGAAGGATGATAGAGGAATTATCATCAAGAACAAGGCAAGACTAGTTGTTCAAGGATACACACAAGAAGAAGGGATTGACTACACTGATGTCTTTGCTCCTGTAGCAAGATTAGAAGCTGTTAGGATATTCCTGGCATTTGCTGCATCCAAGAACTTCAAGGTCTTTCAACTTGATGTAAAGTGTGCTTTCTTATATGGAGTGATTGATGAAGAGGTTTATGTCAAACAGCCACCTGGTTTTGTAGACCCTGATCATCCTGATTATGTCTGCAAGCTTGACAAAGCTCTTTATGGGCTGCATCAGGCACCCAGGAAGTGGTATGAGACACTGTCTGAGTATCTTTGTAAACATGGATACAGGAGAGGTACTATAGATGGAACTCTCTTCATCAAAGGACAGGGAAATGACTTATTGCTAGTTCAAGTATATGTAGATGACATCATCTTTGGTTCAACTAATCCAAAGCTCTGCAAAGACTTTGAGAAGCTGATGAAAGACAGATTTGAAATGAGTGTAATGGGAGAACTCAATTTCTTTCTGGGAATTCAAGTGAAGCAAGTTGAAGATGGCATCTTCATAAGTCAGTCAAAGTATGTTCAGGACATACTCAAGAGGTTCAACATGACTGATTGTAAGATTGCTAAGACACCCATAGCCAGAAACCACTCCCTTGGACCTGATCTTGAGGGGGAGTGTGTAGATGAACATTTATACAGGGCTATGATTGGGTCTCTTATGTATCTTACAGCTAGCAGGCCTGATATCATGTTTGCTACATGTATTTGTGCAAGATATCAAGCCAACCCTAAGATGTCTCACTTAATCACTGTCAAAAGGATTCTAAGATACCTCAAAGGTGCTTCAACACTTGGTTTATGGTATCCAAAGAATCTGACTTCAATCTGTATGCTTATACAGATAGTGATTATGGTGGTTGCAACATGACTGCAAAGTCTACATCTGGGGGATGTCAATTCCTTGGTGGAAGGGTTGTCTCATGGCAATGCAAGAAACAATCCTGTGTGTCTGCATCAACTGCTGAGGCTGAATACATTGCTGCTGCAAGCTGCTGTGCTCAAGTGCTTTGGATTCAAAATCAGATGCTGGACTATGGATTTAACTTCAGGAGACTCCTATCCACATAGACAACAATAGTGCTATCTCTATCACTGAGAATCCTGTGCAGCACTCAAGGACCAAACACATCAACATCAGGTATCATTTAATAAGAGATAACTATGAAAAGGGATTAATTAAACTAGTCAAAGTTCATACAGATGAACAATATGCTGATCTGTTTACAAAAGCTTTTGATGAACAGAGATTTAAATATCTGATATCAGCTATTGGGATGATTAACTTTGAGTAGACTTTTTCTTAAAACTAATTCTAATTATTTCTTCTTAAAATATGTGTGTCCTAAGTTGTCTAGTTTATCACTTTCATAAGCTCATGTTCTCTTTGGATGAAAAACTCTTTTTGAAGACTTTCCTTAGATTCTTGAAAATTTTCTGATACTTCGGAAGATAAAATTTTATCTTCGGAAGAAAATCATGTCTTCAAAATAACTGTCTAAGAGATTTTACCTTCGGAAGAAGTCTAAATCCATCTTCCGAAGCTTAAATTCTTATCTCAGACACTTATTTGTTTTTAAGGACTTTTTCCTTCCGAAGCAAAATTAACTCTCGGAAGCTTTGTTGTTTCTTATACAAAGCATCCAAGTGTTTATTTCTCTTCCGAAGCATAAATTTTCAAGACTCTCAGGAAAATCTTCCGAAGCCGTTTTAGCTTCGGAAGCTTTTTCATTAAAACTTCCGAAGACAATTTACCTTCGGAAGCTTTTCGAATTCCAAGAAAACTACTTTTTGAGCAAAAGTAAACTACTTTTCCAGAGGTGGGACCGACTTTCGGATTTCAAAGTTTATCCTCTTTCATTAACTTTGGTTCAAATCCCTTTTCACATAAATACCCAACGGTTCCCCCTCTTTCTCACTATCTTCCTCAATTCCACTATTCCTCAAACCTAATTCTCTAAACCGTCTTTGCTTTCTACCTTTCTTCACCCTTAAGCTTCTGAAATGGCCAACCTTAACCGCAGAAACAAACCAGATTTCTCCATAAAACTTCACAGGCAACACAATCAGGTTGCTCTGTTAAGCTCTGAGAAAGATGCAAGTTTCTCAGAGATTTGCCAATTCTTAACTCTATCCAACTACTTCACCTCCCTGACCATTGATCCTACTCTGTATGAGGATCACTTGCTTGAATTCTGGAAGACCTGCCAAGAGGTCATTATGGATGGGGAGAAGGCACTGTCTGCCACAGTGCAAGGGAGGACAATCTTCATCACTCCGGCCATCATCAACCATCATTTGCAGCTGGATGATGAAGAAGGTGAGTTGTCCTTCCCAAAGGAAGCTGTTAATCATTCCTTTGAGCAGATGGGCTATGAGGGAGATTTCTCTGTAAAGACCTTCAGGAAAGGAAAGGTCTCATCCCAGTGGAAATACCTGCTCCATGTGGTTATCCACAGCTTATCAAACAAGCATGGTGGGTGGGACCAGATTCCTGAGGATCTCTCTTTTATAGTTCATGGAATGGTTCAGGGGGTCAAGTTCAGGTATTCTCAATTTGTTTATACTAATTTACTTGCAAACTTGGACTCCTTAGAGTACTACATGTTTCCTAGGTATGTTCAGCACATTCTTAACTGTGAACTGGGCTCACAGTTGAGGGAAACAAGTAATATTCTTAAATTGGGACAAATGAAGCCCGGCATCTTTAAAATCATGAAGAAGCCAACTGTAGACTTCTCAGGGGTAGAAACAGCCCTAGTCCCCAAAATGTTAGAGCTCATTGCTCAAGGTGACAACCTAGCAACACAAGCTAGTGTTGAACCCACACCTTCTTTTTCTTTACCACTAAAAAGACCACAAATAACCCTCACCTACCAAAGAAAATCCAAACGAACCCCTGCTCAGGCTATTGAGTCTGTACAGGTCCCCATATACTCAACCTTACAGGAGGAAGTGGACACTAGAGCTCCCACTTCCCCTGAGGAGCAAACCACTCCCATTTCTTCACCTATCAGGGCTGAGGTTCCTCATGCTCACCCTGATGAGCTCACAAGCCCAACAGCCTTAAGCCTTCACTCTGAGTCTCAACACTTGTTGGTCCATGTGATCGATGAACAGTACAATTGATATGATAATTTGATCAATATCAAACACTCAAGCCAAACAACAACAATTGAGAATGTATAAGATGAATCAAGACATATTTGATACTCAAATGAACAATATCACTCAATAACAACAAGCACAATAGTATTTCAATGAAGAAACTGCTTAGAATTGGTAGCTTGCAACAGAAATCCACGATTAGGGTTTTGCAAGCTTACCATACAAAGTGAAATGACAATTGTATATATAGCAGTCATAGTTTCGCTGACAGTTTCGCTACAGGCGAAACTGTCATGCTGAAACTATAGTTTCGCCCGGCAGAACACAAATTCGCCGGGTAAACCAAAACAGCAAACTGTGAGCGAATGTATAGATTCGCTCACAGTTTCGCTGGACTGCCAAAACTGCTAATTACTAAGAAAATACAAAATGAAACTAACAAAAGTCCTATTACAATGTAAAGTAAACAACTATACTAAAGTGAGTCCAACCTAACATGATCTTCAATACTCCCCCTAGGTTGGACCTCACTATCTTCACTTCTCTTGATTTGACTGTCGGCTCCGGTTTCCTCTGCTGCTGTTGATCTATCTTCATCACCTCCCGCAGCAACATCTTCAGAAGCTTCAGCCACTGATCCTCCAAGGTTCTTTCCTGCATCACTAGCTTCCTCAGAATGACCACTAGCCTTTGCAAACTGCCTGGTCATATCTTGAACATCCATGGCAAAATCATCTTGTGCTCTCACCTTTTCAGCTAAACTCTTAACCTCCGCCCGTACTCCTCTTATCTTGTTTGCCAAATTCATAAACAGACTGGCCTCTTTTCTTGTTTCCTCTCCAGCCCCAGCCTTAATGTGATTTTCACAAAGAATCAAAAGATCTTCATCACTGAAGCTAAATAACTCCATAGGGTCAAACACCCTAAACTCTTTTCCGTGTTTAGCTCTAATCACCGCCTCTCCAGTATTATTATCATAAAACCACTTTTCAAAGTCCTGTAACTGTTGGGGAAGAGGATTAGCCAATCTTACCCTATTTACAGTCTTTGGTGGTTTGACTCTCAGTACAATTCTTCCTTTGCCTGTCTCCCAATCTTTATCTTTCTTTGACATTTTTCTTTCAGCCTTCATGTATCCAAATGACTCGAAATTATCATTAAGTCCATTTTTGATTTCCTTCTCAAGAAATAATGCCCTTTCACTTAAATGAGCATTGATCAAAGGCAAAGTTACCAACCGTCTCAAATCCCATTTGGGCAAGGTCTTAAAAGCCTTCCTCTTAAGCATATAGCTGATATTTCCTCCTCTTCTTTTAATCATAAACATCTTTAAGCTAGGATTGTAGCACCAACTTATGATCTTCTTATCTGCTTCTTTCCTGCTTAAACCTTCTAGATTTTGAAATAAAGGATTAAGTTCTTCAGCCTCCTTTTCCTTGACCAACCAATCATTCTTGTCCATCTCAAACACATCAGCTTCATCTTCTCCTTTTTTAGCAACATAAATCAGTGGTCGCTCATCAACTTCATAGAATTCTGGTTCAGAATCATAGTCTACCAATTGTTCATCCTCCTCTTCTTCATCAACCAAACCTTTCCCTTTATCAGACACTCCCTCAGTGGTAGCTGTAACAACCACTTCTTCACCAACAATATCCTTATCAAAATCAAACTGTAAGTTAACAAACCCAGCCTCAATAATATCATCATCCTCATCCTTCCAGCATCCTCTCTTGGGATCTCCTGTTCTCCTTCTTCAGTATTAGCTGCTCCAGAAGTGCCCTCTCCTACCTTAGATGAAGTACCCACATTCAAGAATGAGTACTTAGATGTATCAGTCAAATCATCTAACTCAGATTGAGTCAGTTGACTAGGTAGGCCGGCTCAGCTTTCATCTGAGTAATCTCCTCAAACAATCTCTTAATCAGTGTATTCTGGTCAACCAACATCCTTTGCATTCCTTCAATTACCTCATCCTTCTGTCTTTCTCTAATCTCCTGATTCGTCAGTTTAGTCTTGATCATACTCAACTCATTTGCCAATGAAGTATTTAGATTACGAATCACATCCTCATCAAGACCCGCACTAGCCTCTCTCTTGGCTGTAAATCCCTCATGTCGATGTTTTGTTCTCCGCTCAGGCTCAACAAAGTCAGTTTTCTTTTTAGATCTCCGTTCTTTCTCTACCCTGATCTCCTCTGCTTGTGCATCAATATCTTCTTCAAAATCATAATCTTTTTCTTTTGCGTATCTCTTCCTCTTCTTAGTTGCATCAGCTTGCTGCACTCTTGTTTCTTCAGCCCTTTTGCTTTCAGATTCATCGACCCGTCTGATATAATTCCAGCGTTCTGGAGGATACATATTCTCCCAAAGATGGGTGATTTTACCACTGAAATCATGACGGATAGCACAGCAATCAGCAAATATCCGAGGGTTCATCTGCACTAGTCTCTTGACTTCACCATGTTTAGGAACATCAGGAATAAGATCATCAAAAATCATCTGAAGAAAGCGAGGGTATAACAACCATTTGTCTTTCTTCACAGCCATCACGTTCTCTGCCATACATGCAAAGATCAGTCTAGCAATGTTTGCCTTCTCTCCTTTACAACATAGCACCATAGCTTTGGCCCAATCAAGATTAAGTCCATCGGATCCACCCTTACGGTGATCTAAGCACATAATAAAAACATGAGCGATATATCTCCACTCCTTAGATAAGAAAGACTTTTTAATCTCTTTCCTTGATCCAAAAGCTGGTCCCTCATACCCCATTCGTCTGAAAGCTTGAAACACTTCAGACTCTGTCATATCCACTTCATCTCCAGAATCATCATCTAGTCTAAGAATCCTGGACACACTCTCAGCAGTAATAGTCACATCATGATCAATCACTTTGGCTGTGATTCTCTGTACATCTCCTCTAGTGTCGTATTCTGCTGATCTCCAAAAGTCTCTAATATGAAGATCATAAATAGTAGGTGAGTGAGAAATAGCATATGCAATAGGTGATCTCTGAAGCCATCTAATACAGTCACGAAATCCGGCTGCCTTCGGAAGAGTATCGTCTAAAATGGCAGTGATGTTATTCCTCTCATCAAATTTGAGATTTGCCATGATAACCTGAAAAGAAAAACAATTAAATTTGAATGAGAAATACTGAAAATAAGAAAATAAGACAAAAACATAAGAAACAATCAGTTTCGGCAAGCGAAACAATAGTTTCGCTCACTAAGACATGATAGTTTCGCTGAATCAAAGACAGTTTCGACAAAGAAAACAAACAGTTTCGACAAGCGAAACTATAATTTCGCTCATTGAAACTTGTTATTTTCGCAGAACAAAAGGCAGTTTCGACAAGATTAGAATAGATTAAAGAAGTTTCGCAATTAGTTTCTCCAAGTATTAACTTAGTTTCGCTATTACAAATTAGTTTCGCTGTATTAAAATTAGTTTCGCTGTCCAGAAGAAAACACAAGCGAAACTGTGCAAGTTAAAGACCAGACATTGCGAAATTAAAGAAAATATGGCGAAACTGTTAAGTTCGCCGGACAGCATAACTTTACAGTTTCGCTGAAAAGAGGTGAACTTTCGTTCAATTTCGCAGAGGAATCAGTAGTTTCGCTGAACGAACAGCGAACCCACCGAAGAGTCACAATCCAGATTACTTAAGTGTAGATGATTTTAACCAGATTAAAGGGTGAATCAAGGTTCGAAACTCACATACGAAGCAAATATCACTAAAAATCAGTCCAAAACACTAACACAAATCAAAATCGCCAATAAAGTCACGGAGAAACCCTAAGAGTGATACTGAGCGATTTTGCGAAATTATGAGAGAAATTTCGCAAACATGACTTATATAGCAAATAGTTTCGCAGACAGCGAAACTATAAATTCGTCAGGCGAATTTACAGTTTCGTCCAGTGAAACTGTAATTTCGCTAGGAGATAACAGGTTAACAACTTATTAGCAAACCTAGCGATATTGCAGTTTCGCTTGCGAAACTATTAGCGAAAGAATAATTTCGCACTTTTTTTTTTTTATTATTTTTATTTATATAATTTTTATTATTTTTATTTATATAATTTTTTTTTATAATTATTTTTTATTATTTTTTAAAGGAAGCACATCACATAATGAGATCTAAAATAATCAGAGATCACATTCTCTAAATATTTTAGAACATAAAGATGATCAAAAATCATCTACCAGATGAGATCATACTGAATACAAGATCTGATCACAATCTGCACAGAAACAACTGAAATTAGAACAAATCAATAACGATTGCTGATATAATTGTCCACTTAAACTCATGCCTTATCCTTTTTCAACCAACAGCTTATGATTCGTTTAAGGTTCGATTAGATGCTTTAGAATGCTAAGACCCCACAATCATTTGGTAAAAACCCTCACCCAACCTCAGGATTTCTTGAATTATGAATCAATCTTCATAGAACAAGGCTTGTGCGTTAGTGTGCAAATGATTATAAACAGAATATTTCATTCTGAGAGAAATTCATCGATAAGATGATTTGACATAATTATATCAAAATGGTGAGAGCTCCAGATCTATACTCACGTATAACAGAGGAGATAACCATTTGAACATGTGCTGATGAGAGCTCCAGGTCAGTACTATCGTACAGCAGAGGAGATCATCACTCCAGGTCAGTACTCACGTACAGCAGAGGAGATAAGCACAGACACAAGACATCTTAACACCAAACATACCAGCAGAGGGTGATGACATAACAAAGCAAAATGGACGAAAGATTCATTCTCAATCCAATTTTTGTCAGGACTCAGTTTTTGTGCAATCCAAAACGATTGAGTAAATCCAGACATTCTTAAGCATGATGTTTAATTTAATCATAAAGCTGCTGTCTACTTCATTCATCAGGCTGAGTCTATCAAGCATATCGTTAAAGAATCTGATCCATTTTCTTTTTTTTTTAAATGTGAAACAGAATCCAGTAACAGTTACTATCATTTCTCAAAATACTTAGAGAATATACAATCATTTCTCATCATGTTAAATTCCGATCTCAGAATTATGAAATTACTCCCCCAAATTTTTATTTTCATATTTCTATTATTATAAGTTAATTTTTTTTTAAATATCAAAGAAATAGAAAATGAAAATTTAAAAAGATATTAACCCAAGCATAGAAATCAATTCATAAAAACGAGGTTTATCAAATGTTTTTGTGAAAAGATCAGCTTTTTGATTTTTTGTATCGATGGGTATAATATTAATGAAACCCTTCTCTTGAGCATCACGAATCGCATGAATTCGTGTTTCAATATGCTTTGTGCGGGAATGATGAATGGGATTTTTAGCAATTCCAATGGCAGCCTCATTGTCACAGAATAAAGGTGTATGAAGAAAATTAATCCCATAATCAATCATTTGGTGTTGGATCCAGAGAACTTGAGAGCAGCAGCTGGATGCAGCAATGTATTCAGCTTCCCCTGTAGAAAGAGAAACAGTAGTTTGTTTCTTGCTCTGCCAGGATACCAGACAATTTCCCAAATATTGACAACCGCCAGACACAGATTTTCTGTTTAACCTGCAACCATTGGAATCACTATCAGAGTAAGCATGTAAATCAAAATTTCCACCATATGGATACCACAATCCTAGACGAGACGATCCTTTGAGATAACGAAATATTCGTTTGACAGCTTTCTCATGAGATTCCTTTGGAGCCGACTGATATCTAGCACAGTAACCAACAGCGAAAGTGATATCAGGACGACTTGCAGTAAGATACATGAGAGAGCCAATCATAGACCTAAAAAGATGAGGATCAACTGGTTTTCCATTTTCATCCGGAGTTAGACAGGTCTGAGCCGTAAAAGGAGTCATCTCAGTAGAAGCATCATCCATCTTAATTTCTTCAGAATATCTTTAATATACTTCTCTTGATGAATAAGAATTCCTTCTTGCTGTTGTTCAACTTGCAATCCAAGAAAGAAACACATTTCACCCATCATACTCATTTCAAACCTTTGGCTCATCACTTCTTCGAACTCTCTACACAATTGAGAATTTGTAGATCCAAAAATAATATCATCTACATACACTTGAACAAAGATCATTTCACCATTCACCTCTCTTTTAAATAAGGTCATATCAATGGTACCACGAGAGTAACCATTGCTTAGAAGATATTGCGTAAGAGTCTCATACCAGATTCTGGGTGCTTGATGAAGACCATACAAAGATTTATCAAGCTTATACACTTTATCAGGAAAATCAGGATCTTCAAAGCCTGGTGGTTGACACACATATATCTCCTCATCAATGTCTCCGTAGAGAAAAGCACACTTCACATCCATCTGGTAAACTTTGAATTGTTTATGAGCAGCATGAGCAAGAAATATTCTGATTGCTTCAAGACGAGCAACTGGAGCAAAGACTTCTGTATAATCAATTCCTTCTTCTTGAGAAAGCCTTGCACTACAAGTCTAGATTTGTTACGCACCACCACTCCCCGATCATCTGGTTTGTTCTTAAATACCCATTTTGTACCAATTGGATATTTGTTGGGAGGTAAATCAACTAAGGTCCAAACCTTAAGCTTTCTGAACTGTTGAAGTTCCAATTGCATAGACTCTACCCAACAAGGATCTTGTAGAGCAGCATGAACATTTTTTGGAACAATTTGAGAAATGAAGCATGAGAAAAGACAAACATTAATTAGACCAGATTGACTTCGCGTGCGAACACCATCAGAAACAGATCCAATCACATTATCAAGTGGATGATCTTTCAGAGTTTTGTAATCACTTGAAGGAGGAAAGATGGTTGAAGAAGTATCACCCATAGCTGGAGAAAGATTAGATGAAGGTGAATCAATGATAGGTGTTGGATCAGGTAAATTAGGAGATGTAGGAGATAAAGAATCAGATAATGGAGCTTGATCAGGCATTGGAGACGAAGAGCTGACATCAGTTGAAACAGCATCATTTACTAGCGAGGTGGATGGAACAGACGATGGAGATGATGAAATAATATTAGTTTGAGTACTTGGAATTGATGTGTCATCATCGAAAACTGGCAAATTAAATGAATTGAACACCGTATCGGAGTCAAAGAACCATGCAGGTTCAGATTTAACTTCAGAAGGATTGGATTCCTGCCAATCAACATAGAATGACTCTTGAACAATACGTGTTCTCTTGTTATAAACCCGGTACGCCTTTTGTGAAGAAGAGTATCCAACAAAATAACACTCGTCAGAAACAGCACCAAATTTTGTCTTTTGAGATTGAGTATTCAAAAGAGTACAAGAACAGCCAAATGGTCGAAAGAAATCAATTAGTGGCTTCCTCTTATGAAAAAGTTCATAAGGAGTCTTCACTTTATCTTTCACAATTAGCACCATGTTTAGAACATAAGATGCACAATTGACAGCTTCAGCCCAGAAAATAATTGGTAATGAGGATTCTATCAACATTGTACGAGCAGCTTCCACGAGAGTGCGATTCTTTCTTTCTGCAATACCATTCTGCTGGGGTGTTCTTGCAGCACTAAATTGTCTCACAATCCCTTTTTGAGCACAAAATGAATCAAGAATCTGATTTTTAAATTCAGTGCCGTTGTCACTTCTTAGGCCCATAACTCTTCTCTTACTGATTGATTCGATAGAAAGAATTAATTTCTGCAATTCCTCTGCAACTTCGCCTTTGTGTGCAAGAAACCTCACCCATGAATATCTTGAAAAATCATCTGTAACAACAAGACAAAAGGATTTTTTAGCAATTGATTTAACACTAATTGGCCCAAATAAATCAGTATGTAACAACTCAAGAGGACTTGATATGTTATTTAAAAGTTTGGGCTTATGAGGTTTCTTATGTTGTTTCCCTTTGGCACATGCCATGCATTTTTCATTAACAGAAAAATCTTTTAAAGGAAGTCCTCTAACAAGATTGTTCTTTACTAATTTATTAATTATCTTAAAATTGACATGGCCTAAGCGACGATGCCACAAGAGTGACTCAGAGGTTGATGCTTTAGAGAGAAGACAAGTTGCAGTAGCCTTTGACTAATTTGAATTCATATCAAGAAGATATGTATCATGTTTCCTTGGAGCACGCATGAGAATTAAATCCTCTGGAATGGCAATCTCTGATTTTAAAAATAAACATTCGTCAGATTTAAATAGAACAGGAATGTCTTTATCGCAAATTTGAGAAACACTCAGAAGATTAAAAGCCAATTCAGGAACATGGTTGACTTTTTCTAGAGTAAGAGAACCATTGGTAACTTCTCCTTGTCCAATCATTTTTCCACCCTTCTTATTTCCAGCAAACGCCACATATCCTCCATCTATAATCCGATAATTGGTCAACAAATCCTTTAATCCCGTCATATGCTTAGAACATCCGCTATCAACATGCCACAAGCTGTGTACAATCTTTGAAGAGGATTCCTGAAATGAATTAACAAATCATTTAGCCAGGAGCAATAGGGACCCAAGATTGAACAACTTTATTTTTAAAGAAGCTGATTTTTTACAGAAGAAATTATTAACCAATTTTGTCAATTTATTCCCAAAACAATTCCTATTAGAGGATCTTTGAATCAAAGGACAATTTTTGACAAGATGATCCTCTTGACCACACCTGAAACAATGAGGTTTGAATCTAGGTCTATGATGTGATGAGGTAAAAAAGGATCAATAATAATCTCCTCATCACATTCAGACAAACTAGAATCAAGATCACTGAATGTCTCATACAACTCATGATGTTTTTGTTTATTTGAATCAGAATTTTTCTTTACAAAATCAGAACATGATTCTTCTAACAAATCAGTAAAACTTGTACCATTGGTACTAGTGTCAGATGAAGACGAACTGCATTTTTCTGATGATGTCATATTTAATGGTATGAAAGATGGAATAGGTTGAGAAAAGAGCTTTTCGAAAGAATTAATTTTAAGTTGCTCAGTTGTTTTTGGAGAAACATCAGATTCATTACATTCATTACGAGAACAAAAATCATCACTATCATGATTTGAAGTACAAGATGAAATAAAACTATCAAGAGAACATGAGACATTCAAGTCTGTTACATTTGAACTAGAAACAAAAACTGAATTTAAACTAGACTTATTATCTAAAACAGACTGTTGATTTTCAGGTGTACTAGAACTAGTGCATCCAAGCCCACTAGTTGGTCCATAGTCGTAGTCTTCACGAATGTACTTAGAGTTATTCCCGACTAAACTTGCAGACATACTGTCAATATCTGATTTGATTAAATCATTAGAAGGATGAGGAACATGCATAGGAGAATAACAGTATGTACTAGGAGGAGGATATACCTGTACATTTTCATAACCCAAACCTATTTTAATTCTTGCTCCCCCGTTGAGATTTACAAAGATCATCATGTTTCATTCCAGAAATAGTCCATTTATCTAACTTTGACTGAAGTTTGCTTGCTTCAAATTTAGCAAGAGCAACCTGTTCAGTCAAAGTATTAATCTCTACATTTCTTTCCAAAACAATTCTTTTTAAATGATCAGTTTCTTTTAAAGCCTCATTTAATTTCACAAAATATTTTGATTCATTCATTTTAAGTTCGTCATTAATTCGTTTTAAATCCTTTTCATTATCAATTAACAAACGATTAGCCTTATAAATCCCAAAAAGTCTAATTTTGCAAGCAGATGAGCACATATCCTGTATTACCTCATAAGGAAGTCCCATTACCATCCTTTCAGCAGCTAAAGCTTTATCGCACATGCATACTGGAGTACTTGATTTCCTTTCCTCAACAGTAGCAGCCACATCATCCTTCTCTTTTCCTATCTCATCTTTTGAATTTCTTTCTTCATTTGAACCTGTAGTTTCCTCTTTCTCCTCCCATCTGCCTTCTCTTCTTTCTCCTTTACTGAAGACTCGTTTTCTCTTTTGAATTCCTTGAACAGCACAAATCCATCTTTACCAACTTCCATTTCATCACCTTCCACAACCTCAGCAACTAACGCGTGATTTATCTCAGATCTTGTTTCTTCCACCTCTGCACTCCAATCAAAGTTTGAGATCAAGGCTGACTCCTTTTTTGAATTTCCTTCTTCCTTTCCTTTCTCTGCTGTCAATCTTGGTACTCAAGTGTTACTAGGATCTGTGACAACTGGTAATGGACATTCACATTTAAAATGTCCCAATTGTTTACAATTAAAGCACCTCAATTTTGACTTATCAAATCCCAGTTTTGAAGTAGATGATTGACCACCAAAGTTCTTTCTTCCTGTTCTTTCCATGAATCTCCGGGCTCTTAAAGTTAACATCGCCATTTGCCATTGAATGTCAGTTTCTTCTAAATCATCAGGATCAACCTGATACATATCCTCCATAGTCATTCCTTTACCTTTCAATTCTCCAGCAACAAGAGCTTCATAGCTCTGTACAAACATTCCAAAAAGAGCCATTGTTTCAGATGGAATTGAAGTTTCAGCATTGACCTTAGAATTTCCCAATTCTTTTCCAACATGACTATTACCACTCGAGAAATTACTTGTATTGCTCCCTCCTTGAATTGGATTTTGAATGTGAGAGTTTGCAACGGATGACAACAAAGCAGCATTTTGAGAAAAACCAGATGTGGGCATCATAGTCTGATTAAATTCTCTTCTTTTCATATCCAACTCAAAAGATTTCAACTTGTTAATGATATCCATCAGCTTATAATCTGTAAAACCTCTTTCTTGTTTGAGCATTCTCACTTGAAGACTCCACTGTGGTGGAAGAGAATCGAGAAGCCTATTAACTTGTTCACTGTTGGAGAGTCTTTCATCATACTTCTTCAGAGTGCTTGAGACGGTTAAGAACGATTTGTAAGATCTGTCAAACTTTTATTCTTGTATCCTACAAACGAATTGAACTCCTTTTCAGCCTGAATACTCTTGTCTTTTACCAAATCTGCATTCCCATCATAGAATTCACAGAGAGCATCATAAAGGGATTTAGCATTTTTATGCTCTGCAAAACGGTTGTAGATGTCTGGAGCCAAGCAGAGAGTTAGAGCACCAAAAGCTTTTTGATCACGATCAATCAATTTCAGATCTCTTTCAGTATAAGAAGACGGGTCTTTTTTCTGAGAAACGACATCACCAAAAGTAACCGTAGGTATTTGAGGACCTGAAATAATCGATTCCCATTGATTATGATCTGTGTAGAAAAAAAAAGCTTTGAGACATCTCTTCCAATCTTCAAAATTATTTCCATTAATGAGTCTTGGAGGTCTATTAGGAGCAACACTTTCAAGATCAGCAAGTGTAAGAGTAGTTAATTTCGACATGATAGTTTCGGCAGAAATGTTGATAATTTCGCTGACAAATTCGCAGAAAAAGGTGTGCAGGATCGGGTTTTGTCACTTAACACTTGTTTTTTCTCTCAAACTCACTTATAATAGTCACTCAAACAAGATGAAGCAATGTCTTTGACAAGAGTTGATAGTAATATAATAAGTAATCAAAGCAACAAGCAGAAATATTTTCAAGGCACTTGTATATATTATTTCTCAACTCAAGATTACAAGACACTTACAAGCATACTACAAGAGTTACAATGAGAAACTATATATACTAGATCCTACAGCCGGTTATACTTGATACCAGCTGGAAACCTAAGACTAAAGCATATACTACAATGCTATAGTTAAGGTATCTTAGATAAAGTATTATCTAAGATATGGTAGTCATGACATGTCCATGACTTACCTTTTGTCACCAACTAAAGATGGCAACTGTACTTAACATGAAAAGGTAAACAGTAGATTAAAGTATGGTCAACTACATGGCTTTTGAGAAAACGCCATGCAGTATATCAGAGATTTGCAGCGGACTGTCAGACAGACCATACTTATGTCTACTGGATAATAGAAGTGTTCTTCCGAAGGTTAACTGGCTTCGGAAGAACAAGTTCTTCCGAAGCCACTTATACTTCGGAAGATGCTTCTATGCTTCCGAGGCTTTAAGGACTTCTTTATTCTTCGGAAGTTGACTTCAGAACTTTGTCTTCAAGTCTTGAACTTTCGGAAGTAGCTTCTTTACTTTCGGAAGTTGGAGTTCTCCTTCGGAAGTGTATTTTACACTTAGACTTCGGAAGAACTCTTTCTTCCTTCGGAAGTCCCACACTTGGCTTCGGAAGTCCTTTGCATGTAGTACTCAAAATCTTCTAAGTGATATTGTTTTGGTTGCAACAGCCTCTTATGATCCAACAAGGTGACTTGGATAACAGTTTCGCTGAAACAATACTTTCGCAGACACTTTCGCAGAAACAGACACTTTCGCTAGCAATTTCAGCAGCACTTTCACTTGATCAGAGACACCAATTGCTTAGTTTCGCTGCTAATTTTGCAGGAAACAAGCTTGAACTTTTGTTCAGAAATAAATTCGGCTGCAATTTCGCTTGTTGACAGGTCACAAACACTAATGAACTTTTGTTCAAGGGAATAGTTTCGCAGAAACTCTAGAAAACAACTTCTGATCCAAGATAACTCATAATTTCGCTGAAAGATGATGACAGTTTCGCTGTAAGAACAGTAGTTTCGCTGATCGATCTCAAAACCCTTTTTCACCTCAAAATCAATCTGAAATCATCCAAAACTCAATGAATTTGAGATCTGATGATTGTAGAATCTTCCTCAATCAAAAACAAGTATAATTCAATCAATTTCCATGCCAAAAACAGCTGATAATCCAATGAAAATTGATTAAAACTAGATATTGACCAAAACCACAAAACTCAACAAATCAAGAGCACTAAGGCTCTGATACCATATTGTTGGTCCATGTGATCGATGAACAGTACAATTGATATGATAATTTGATCAATATCAAACACTCAAGCCAAACAACAACAATTGAGAATGTATAAGATGAATCAAGACATATTTGATACTCAAATGAACAATATCACTCAATAACAACAAGCACAATAGTATTTCAATGAAGAAACTGCTTAGAATTGGTAGCTTGCAACAGAAATCCACGATTAGGGTTTTGCAAGCTTACCATACAAAGTGAAATGACAATTGTATATATAGCAGTCATAGTTTCGCTGACAGTTTCGCTACAGGCGAAACTGTCATGCCGAAACTATAGTTTCGCCCGGCAGAACACAAATTCGCAGGGTAAACCAAAACAGCAAACTGTGAGCGAATGTATAGATTCGCTCACAGTTGTGCTGGACTGCCAAAACTGCTAATTACTAAGAAAATACAAAATGAAACTAACAAAAGTCCTATTACAATGTAAAGTAAACAACTATACTAAAGTAAGTCCAACCTAACATGATCTTCAACACTCAAGTGAACAACCTTTCAGGGGACAGTTACCATCCCCAGCCTTTAGATCTAAACCAACCAATTCCCAACCTATCCTTCTATACTGATGAAGACTTAGGATTCAGTGAGTACCATGAGTCTCTCTTCTCCTCCTCTACTCAAAGAGAGATGAGTACCTCTGATTCTCCTCAGTCTATCCTCCATCAGTCACCTGTTACTGCGGTGGACACTTCTGAACATGTTCAGGATGTCCATATGGAAGAGGCTCTCACTTCTGAAAGTGATTACATCATTAAGACCTCAATCATGGAAACTCAGCCCACTGGCATCTCAACTGAGATTGCTAGTGAGCAGAGGAAAACCAGCAGCCAAGAACCTCAAGCTGGTGGTGAGAGAGAGGACTTTGGTCCAATCATCTCATCCCCTAATGATTCTTCTGATAAAGAAGAGGGGAATTTGAGACTAAAGGTGCAGAAACTGTCAAAAACATGCTCATATTTAGTCTCTAAAGTTAGTCACCTTGAATCTCAGGTGACTACCTTACAATACAGGGTCAATGATCAGCAACTTCAGATTTCATATCTAAAGGAAAAACTAGCTGGGAGACCTTTAAGGAGAGCTCAACCAGGAACACAAGAACCTGTGGAAGTGATTGACTTATCCTCCAGCTCACCTATGCAAGTGGGTGATGCTACCAAAAAGGGGGAGAAAGTTATTGCAACCACAGAACCTGGGAGTTCTTCACAGAGAATGGACATAGAGGACTCACCATCCTCACTTGCTGTTGTGCATTCTCAGCAACTTCCTCAAGTTCATATTAGTGTGGACTCTATAGACTCTATCATCAGGAGTCTCTTTGAGGAAGGTATACCAAGGGCTGTCTCATCTCCACCACAAGGAACTTCAAACTACATCATAAGGTGGAGGTATGATGCTGACAGAAGAGCCCTTATCCTTCACAGAGTTCAAGGGCAACAAGAAGTTTTTGATTTTCAAAACTTGAACTTCTATGAAAGATTGGATCTAGTCAACATGCCACTTGTCAATCCAAGCAACTCAAGACAAGCTGACAGATTGGCTCAAAGAATCCAAGATAGGATCCTTGCAGAGTTCACTCTAAGAAGGAGACTTAGGCAATCAGGCAATGTCATCGGTCAACTGGATGTTGAGGTGGACCCTAAGATTAGTTTTATAGGGGAAACCTTGACTGAAGGCCCAGTGGCAGAACCTGAGATCCCTGTCTCATCATCAACAACTGCTGCAGAGGTTCAAACTCCTTCTGAGACACCTGCTGGTGAAGGTGTTTCTCAGCCTCTCTCTGGCCAGAGCATGGAAGCTACACCAAGCAATGAAGGCCAAGCCTCTATCCACCCTGAGTCACAAAGGTCTGTGGGTGACAAAGGGAAAAGGATCATGACTCTTGAGGAAATTGAGGAGGAAGAGAGAGAGAGAGGAAAAGGAAGCTAAGGGGAGAAAGTTTCTCTGGGTCATCTAGCTTTATGCAAGCTGCAATCAGGGCTGCCCCCAGACCAAATACTCAAGATGATGAGTTAAAGGCAATCAGGATTACTTATTTACAATGAACTATGATATTGATGAAATCATCTCCCTCCCCTTAGAAGAACTGAATAAACTGGCTGATATGGAAGTGTCAAGAGAGATGAAAGAAAAAGAGGATGCAAGGCTACTTCTCCAATTCAAAGAGGAGAGGAGACAGAAAAGACTCTACAAGCATGCTCCCACTCTCTCTCCAGTTCAAGAAAGTCCTGTACAGGAAGATGTGGCTCCACAAGAACCTCAGGTAGATAAAGAAGAAGATAGGATCAAGATGATCAACTACCTGAGTGCCACAAGCTTCTATCAGGCAGATGCACTTCTTCCCCTGTCCTATGACTTCATTGAGTTTGAGTACCTAAAGCAACTTGAACTTGAGCTAGTCAAAGAAAGAAAGACAACTAAAAGGAAGCTAAGGGAAGAAGCTGCAAAGTCAAGAGCCATCATCCACAAAAGTATGAAGAAGTCTGCTGATAGACAAAGGATGATGAGCTTCTTGAAGCTATATGGATTCTCCGGAAGGAGACTTGGCCCTATGTCTCTATCCACAATGGATGAGCATATAAGGGTGATCAAGCAGAAAATTAAGAGTGGTGAACTGATTGATTTGCACTCTCTTCCAAGTCAAGTCCCACCTGAAGTGGAGGTTAAGTTTGAACAACCTGAGACACCTCAATCCGGACCTCCAGCTGAGCCTCAGCAAGCTTCATCTTCTGATCCAAGGCAGGGTCAAACTCCCTCTCCTTCTGAACTTGTGAGGGAGGAACACCCAACTGAGAAAGACAATGATGATCAACAAGGTGCTGCAGACCAGTCTTCTCAGTTAAAGTCATCTAAGGGAAGAAGAGAATGGCTTCTAAACCAAAGACAAAGAAGAAGAAGCCTAAGTCATCTACCTCTACACCTCAGGCTGAATCAGATCAACCTGAGGAAGTGCATGATGAGGCAGCCCAATCAACTCCAATACAAGTGGCTCCTCTAACAACTGAGACACCCATCTTGTCCTGGACTTACTCTACTAATCCAGAAAGATGGCATGTAATCAGAGATCAAGGTGTTGAGAATGTCTACTCTTGGCAAGACATAATCAACTTACCTCTGCATGATTTCTTTGAGATGAGAAGATACTATGAAGGTCTTGATGATCCTGACCATCTAATGAAGAAAGGAATGGTTATGATTGTACTGAAGACCACCAACATCTGAAGATCTTCTAAGTGTTTTGGTAGCATCAGCCTAGGGGGAGTTTGTAAGGATTCCTTAAGTCTGATGCAACCCAAAACATCCAATGTGTCTCTGCAACATGCACGAAGTACTGAAGTAAAGAATGCTTCGGAAGTTTTACACAATACACTAGAAAATACTCTAAGTGTAAAATCTTCCGAAGCCAAGACCAATATCTTCCGAAGCCAAACATGAAGTCTTCTGAAGCCTCAGAGACAAAGTCTTCCGAAGCTTCAACCTATGAAGACAGATTTCTTCCGAAGACGTTTTGTCACGCCCCAACCTTGACGGCGGAAACGTCGAGGAGTGAGAGTTAAGATCGTTCACAGCCACATAATGCTATTAGTAATCCAAATATAATTTAAACATAAGTTTCAATTGTAACGTTACAACATATGTCTCAAAGAAATTAAAAGCATAACATAGAATGTAACAAATCATTCTTATTTCATTTATTTATCTAGGTCCATTCCTAGATGTGCAAGCTTCAAAGTGTAGAACGCATACTTGGGGTATTCCTGTAACATGTTAAAAATAAAAGGTCAACATAAAAATGTTGGTGAGCATTCCATAGTTTTCAATACGTAAGTATATAAAAGATGGCAATTCAAGTCATAAGTTAATGAATAAAGTGATTAGGGATGTTATGAACAATGCAACAATCAAACCTCGACAAAGTTTTACAAGTCTCAAACGTTAAAAGTATATACGATCAGCTAAGTGTACTTGGATCAACCAAGCAGGCTTGTCTTACCCATAGATCTATGACTTCGCTGGGCTAGCAATAGTTAATGATTGTACATATAACGCCATAACATGGTAACCACAAAAGTTCAACTAACCACAACCTTTCATGATGAATTGCCATAAAGATTACAAGTCTCAAATAAGTTTACAAGTGCAATGATAATAAGTTAACATGTTTTACCCCAAAGTGTGAAAATAAGTAAAAAGGGGTATGGAAATACTCACTTGAATATAAGCATTACAAGATGATAAATAAAGATTAAAGGATGATCCAAAGTAATCCCAAGTATTCATTACAAGGCACCTAAATATGTCATACAAGATATAGATTAATAATATGATTAACGTTCAAATAATGATTAGGGTTTCAATAGTTTTAGGGGTTTTTGATAAGTAACAATTTACAAAGTAATTATTTTACATTTTTAATTCATTAGAAGAATTATATGTAAATATTTTAGAAATGAATCTAAATATTATCAAAGTTGATGTTCAATAAGTAATTATATTTCCTTGATAACAATATATTTGTATTTTATATAAAGATGTGAAATAAGAATAACATTTATAATAAAGTTTGTAATATTTATATAAGAATAAAGTCTCATAGCTAAATAAAATAAGTACGTTTCAAACAATAATTTATACTTGTTATTTGAACAAATAAGGATTTAGTGAGTTATAACGATATTCAATGTCTATTTTATAAGTATAATAATTTAAATATATTATTTGAACAAATAACTATTTAGTAATTAAATAATATTTTAGGTTTAACTTATGAGAAATAATCTAAATATATTATTTGAACAAATAACAATTTAATAAGTTAAACAATATTTAAAATCTATTTTACCAGAAATTGAATAAATTTCAAGAAAATATGCTAGATGATTTTAAAAATATTTGGAGTTTGTAAAAGTCATTTTTATAATTATTATAAATTTTCCATAACAATTTTAAGGCCAAAAAGCCTTTTAAAAAAAAGATGAGGGTGCCCGGGTTCGAACCCGGGACCTCATGGATTGTGGGAGAAGACTTAACCAGTGAACCAAGGCATACAGCCGCGGTTTATCTCCGTTTCTATTTCTTAAAAACATAACCCAAGCAACACCCCCAAATCCTATGAACCCTAATTTGACAAATCCCCAAATTAAACCTCAATTCGTTTAAGATAGCGAAATCAATGTTGGGGCTTTTAATCCCCAAACAATTTCGAGTCTTTTTGCATAACAGATTACCTTGATTGAAGTTTCAATTGATGAGAACGATCAAAGAACAATCGCGACCCCAACTTGATTCTGTTGACGCGCAAATGTCAATAATAATCCAATTGCTTGTGCAGGAAACTTCTAATGATCTCTAAGATCAAAAGCCCTCGTTCAATTTTTGTTTATGTTGATCAGGAGGCGGAGTTCGAATAGGATCAGTTCGCGATTTTTGTGCGTAATCGAAGATGGTGTTTGGGCGTTTCTTGGATGAAATTGCAAGTGATGATAGGTTAGGAATAGTTATCCGATGGTTTATGTTCAATTAATTGGGTTATTATCACCAATTGTACGTTGAACGGTTAAAAATTGATTGGAGTTTTCGGTTTTGAGTGATTTACTAGCACATGAACGTTTCAGGTTGTGATTTCGACAGTTACAGGTTCGATTCAAGTTCCAGACTCGATTTGGAACGGTCTGGTTTATCAAACGAGGGGTTATAACCGGTTTAAGGCCTTCGCCGGAGCTTTGGCCGCCGATGGCCGGAAGGCTGCCGGAATTGCGAATTGAAGGGGGTATTTGGTTTAGATTTTTATTAATTACACAAATGGCCCCTGAAGGTTTGAGTTCTTATCTTTTTATGTAAAAACTTCATAATTAAAGTTTCTAAACTTGCAAATAAGCCCCTAAATTTAATTAAAGTTCAAGTTGTAAACATTTTCAAGTTAATAATTTTTATAAATTATTATTATTATTGTTAGTATTATTATTATTAATAATACTATTGTTTTAGTTATTATTACTAGTATTTTATTATTACTATTATTATTATTATGTTAAATTTAATAGTCTAATTTTCAACTTCCAAATTTAAGAGTTAAAGACAACCTAAGAAGTAAACATAAGTAGCCCTTAAATTTATATAATTGACAATATTGACCCTTAAAAGTATAAACAATGCTAACTACTTAAAAATACGAGATGTTACAGTCTCCCCTACTTTAAGAAATTTCGTCCCGAAATTAAAAATGAACTTAGATGAACAAAGGAATTATAATGAAAAGTAAGTGTTCAACGAAAAGTGTTTGACGTTTGATTTCAGATGGAACGCTTCCCTTTATGGAATCTTACAAGATTCTTAACATAATAAACGCGAGACGTTTTGAGATAAAACGCTGAAAGACGATAACGAGTTACCGTGGTACCTTAGATTTATAAGTCACAACTTCTAGAATATAATGATGTCTAGAAATCAATAAATGACCAACAATGATAAGAAAGGTTAACCGTCAGGATTTAAGAATCCCAAACGTCACTATATGAAACGATCTTAACGCATATATTGTGAACAAGTATCTCTCCTTTGACCAACCATTGGTCTAAGAATAATACGTATGCGAAGATTTTGGAATAAGTTCACGACGATGATTAGGAACATTATTAAAAGCAGAAAATGAATTGATCATCCAAATTAATGATCGATGTTTAACGACATACCACGGTATACGACTATTTGGAATAGATACGAGCCAATTTCCCGACCCGTTAACCCACACGAGTCAATCTGAAATTAGTTAATCGATCTATAATGCACCATTTGTCATCATGGCATCTAAGATAAGAGGCACCTAGCGATGAAAAGTTAAACAGGAGATTCATAGGAACACGAATGTTAGGCTTTATCATATATGAAGGTAAGACACTTGGACACATACCAAGTTATGTCTTTTCTTTTATGCCAAACCCATGACTACAAGTTACGAAGGTTTATGAACCTCCACGTCACAATGTAAGTAATAACGAGTCTCATTAGTCGAAACCAAGATAGAGTTTTAAAGATTTCCAAGGTTAAGGGTTCAAAAGTGATTCAAGGGGTAACGCAAACAATATGACATGCATTTGTAACCATGTTTTGCAAGGTAACAAATTTCCAAATATAGATTGCATACGTAATTCATCAAACCCATAAGTACAGTCGAGAACATTCGTATGACTAGGAAGACATAACCACAAGTTGATAATGTCTTTATTTAGTAGAAAGATTGTTTAAGAAGACTACCATCACACAATCATGTGTTGATGATTTCACAAAATGAAAGTTGATAAGTAAGAAATAAATAGTTCGATGTAGCTAGACCGAGTCAAAACATGAAGATAAAGGGAAAGAAATCGATTTAAGGATTCAAATGCTCCAAGCTCGGAATCAAAATCAACCTAGAGCGATCGGGTCTCCTTACAAGTTCAAAAATCATGCTTTGGCTTGATAGGTCCAAACACTAACATTGGTTCACCCTTCAAGTTACTACATGTTTCTTGTCACTTGATTAAAACCTTGGTAAGTTGGAGATCAAGAAATGAGAATAGTCATCAAGGTGTGGTTTTCACTCCTAACTTGATGGTGTATTACCAAGGTATGACCACTAACTTACCAATCAAAAAGTTCGATCCCAACTCCTTGTTGAGGATCCACAGAAATAAGACGGGGTAACTCACCATTAAGGTAAGGGAAATCACTCCTATCTTAACGGTGAAGTTTTACAAAAACAAAATATAACAAGATGAACTTCTTCATCAAAATCCAGAATTCACTCCTACTTTGATGAAGTCGTCTCATTTGAACAAATACAATTCATAAAGATGATATTATCATCAAGGTATGGAATTCACGCCTATCTTGATGACTGAATTTCATAATAGCAAGAAAACAATCGAAGATTGACATTTGTCACCAAAGTACGGGTTTCAATCCTATTTTGGTGAGATCATGTCATTTGTGAAATGCCATTCCAAAGAAAATAATTGAAGTCAATCCTCGAGATAAGGAAATCACCCCAATCCAGAGGATGAAATTTTATAAATCACAATTGGAAACCATTTATCGAAACGAATAGAGAATCATCAAAGTAAGGGAATCACCCCTGTTTTGATGAGTTAGAATCATTTAGGAGATACGGGTGTTCTTAGTCATAGGTTGACTTGCAAACACTTGCATCTCTCACGGTGCAGACGCTACGGAGTTTGACTTAACGACGAAAGGAAAATAATATCAATTAGAAATTCGGAAAAATTTCAAGTTACATCAATGTAACAAAAGGAAAAATCATGCTTACAAGCTTAAGATCAAAGTTCAAGATAACAGAAGTTGTTGTGGTGTTCAAATCTTGAATGGTTTCAATCGGGAAGACGAAGTCAAGGGCAGGAAATTATTCAACACCACAATGAGATGTGAACATTCGATTCACAATCGAAGGGAATACATGGACTTCTCAAGATATGAGATCAGCCATAACCTTATTAAAGACATGCGTACTTGTAAGTGATCACTCATCTCAAGGGTTTCGAGTCAAGTAAATGGATTCAGTGATCGAGTCAAATCACCATTTACACTTTGCCTAGACAAAGTATCTCGAGATGTAGGAATTCCACCTATAGCATTGCATGTTCTTAGTTATGGAACACATCCTTAAGAAGACTTGAGAGCCATAAGTAATGGTTTAAAGTTTTTGATGACCATTCGGTTTAGTTTCCCAATATATTTGGGTATATTAAGATCCATGTTCACGTTGGTCAAGATATAAAAATAGTTACATGAAACGCTCAACGTGTAACAGTGTTTAAACGTAAGAGTTGTAATATAGGTTAGGTTCAATATTAACAGGAACATTATGTATGATAAGAATGAAGAGATACCAGTTCAAGGAATCAAGGATTTTTAAGACACGAAGAGGATGGTTCCATTTGGTAACGCATTACCATTTGGAATCGTTGACACGTCAAGGTAAATTGACCCATTTGCCATAGAGACTTGTGTATGTTGACCATAGTTTATCACTCATCCCATAAATCCCCAGGTAAGCATAACTGGTCTCACAATGAGATTTATACGATATGCTTGCCTTAGCCCGAAGGCCTTTTGCCAGGAAATCCAAAATACAGGTGTCTATGTGTCACACAAATTTCTTTGGTTTATGAAATCAAAACCTTGATGAGATTTTCATAGATTAGACATAGAGTCTAAGGAATTGAACCCAGATGATAAGTGTAGATTCCACATGTCGTTGAGAGTAAGTTTAGAAAGTTCATTTGTCGGGGAGGGTCAAAGAGTCAAAGTTAAGTTTAGGGAGACAAGTAACTAAGTTTAAGCATACATAAGGCAATCCTATGCTAAGGCATCAAGTTGCACAAAAGGCCTAGCATTATGTAGCATGCAAACAACATGTAAGCACAAAGGTATAAGAATCTTTCTATGAGGTTCATGCAACTATAGTCTAGGTCACCATTTCTAATAACCTAAATCCCTATAGTTATGGGCTCTGATACCAATCTGTCACACCCCAACCTTGACGGCGGAAACGTCGAGGAGTGAGAGTTAAGATCGTTCACAGCCACATAACGCTATTAGTAATCCAAATATAATTTAAAAGTAAGTTTCAATTGTAACGTTACAACATATGTCTCAAAGAAATTAAAAGCATAACATAGAATGTAACAAATCATTCTTATTTCATTTATTTATCTAGGTCCATTCCTAGATGTGCAAGCTTCAAAGTGTAGAACGCATACTTGGGGTATTCCTGAAACATGTTAAAAATAAAAGGTCAACATAAAAATGTTGGTGAGCATTCCATAGTTTTCAATACATAAGTATATAAAAGATGGCAATTCAAGTCATAAGTTAATGAATAAAGTGATTAGGGATGTTATGAACAATGCAACAATCAAACCTCGACAAAGTTTTACAAGTCTCAAACGTTAAAAGTATATACGATCAGCTAAGTGTACTTGGATCAACCAAGCAGGCTTGTCTTACCCATAGATCTATGACTTCGCTGGGCTAGCAATAGTTAATGATTGTACATATAACGCCATAACATGGTAACCACAAAAGTTCAACTAACCACAACCTTTCATGATGAATTGCCATAAAGATTACAAGTCTCAAATAAGTTTACAAGTGCAATGATAATAAGTTAACATGTTTCACCCCAAAGTGTGAAAATAAGTAAAAAGGGGTATGGAAATACTCACTTGAATATAATCATTACAAGATGATAAATAAAGATTAAAGGATGATCCAAAGTAATCCCAAGTATTCATTACAAGGCACCTAAATATGTCATACAAGATGTAGATTAATAATATGATTAACGTTCAAATAATGATTAGGGTTTCAATAGTTTTAGGGGTTTTTGATAAGTAACAATTTACAAAGTAATTATTTTACATTTTTAATTCATTAGAAGAATTATATGTAAATATTTTAGAAATGAATCTAAATATTATCAAAGTTGATGTTCAATAAGTAATTATATTTCCTTAATAACAATATATTTGTATTTTATATAAAGATGTGAAATAAGAATAACATTTATAATTAAGTTTGTAATATTTATATAAGAATAAAGTCTCATAGCTAAATAAAATAAGCACGTTTCAAACAATAATTTATACTTGTTATTTGAACAAATAAGGATTTAGTGAGTTATAACGATATTCAATGTCTATTTTATAAGTATAATAATTTAAATATATTATTTGAACAAATAACTATTTAGTAATTAAACAATATTTTAGGTTTAACTTATGAGAAATAATCTAAATATATTATTTGAACAAATAACGATTTAATAAGTTAAACAATATTTAAAATCTATTTTACCAGAAATTGAATAAATTTCAAGAAAATATGCTAGATGATTTTAAAAATATTTGGAGTTTGTAAAAGTCATTTTTATAATTATTATAAATTTTCCATAACAATTTTAAGGCCAAAAAGCCTTTTAGAAAAAAGATGAGGGTGCCCGGGTTCGAACCCGGGACCCATGGATTGTGGGAGAAGACTTAACCAGTGAACCAAGGCATACAGCCGCGGTTTATCTCCGTTTCTATTTCTTAAAAACATAACCCAAGCAACACCCCCAAATCCTATGAACCCTAATTTGACAAATCCCCAAATTAAACCTCAATTCGTTTAAGATAGCGAAATCAATGTTGGGGCTTTTAATCCCCAAACAATATCGAGTCTTTTAGCATAACTGATTACCTTGATTGAAGTTTCAATTGATGAGAACGATCGAAGAACAATCGAGACCCCAACTTGATTCTGTTCGACGCGCAAATGTCAATAATAATCCAATTGCTTGTGCAGGAAACTTCTAATGATCTCTGAGATCAAAAGCCCTCGTTCAATTTTTGTTTATGTTGATCAGGAGGCGGAGTTCGAATAGGATCAGTTCGCGATTCTTGTGCGTAATCGAAGATGGTGTTTGGGCGTTTCTTGGATGAAATTGCAAGTGATGATAGGTTAGGAATAGTTAACCGATGGTTTATGTTCAATTAATTGGGTTATTATCACCAATTGTACGTTGAACGGTTAAAAATTGATTGGAGTTTTCGGTTTTGAGTGATTTACTAGCACATGAACGTTTCAGGTTGTGATTTAGACAATTACAGGTTCGATTCAAGTTCCAGACTCGATTTGGAACGGTTTGGTTTATCAAACGAGGGGTTATAACCGGTTTAAGGCCTTCGCCGGAGCTTTGGCCGCCGATGGCCGGAAGGCTGCCGGAATTGCGAATTGAAGGGGGTATTTGGTTTAGATTTTCATTAATTACACAAATGGCCCCTGAAGGTTTGAGTTCTTATCTTTTTATGTAAAAACTTCATAATTAAAGTTTCTAAACTTGCAAATAAGCCCCTAAATTTAATTAAAGTTCAAGTTGTAAACATTTTCAAGTTAATAATTTTTATAAATTATTATTATTATTGTTAGTATTATTATTATTAATAATACTATTGTTTTAGTTATTATTACTAGTATTTTATTATTATTACTATTATTATTATTATGTTAAATTTAATAGTCTAATTTTCAACTTCCAAATTTAAGAGTTAAAGACAACCTAAGAAGTAAACATAAGTAGCCCTTAAATTTATATAATTGACAATATTGACCCTTAAAAGTATAAACAATGCTAACTACTTAAAAATACGAGATGTTACACTTTTAGTATACATGCTTTATCTGATGTACTTTTCCTTAAAGCTGGACACCTTTCCACTGCATCTCTGTAAAGTCACCAACTTACATGAGTTGGTGAAAAGGTCCATGCTTTTGGTAACTGTACATTGAGGTCTTGAATCTATAACTTTCTACTTTATGTACTTTATTCTTTTTGTAATATATAAGGATGTGATCTATGGCATTTCATAGTCACAAGGTCAAAAGGTAGATATGTCTTTTGATCCTACAGTTGATTTTGTTAGTGTCTAGTCAATTGTATCCAGCTGGATTTCAAAGTATAGCCGGTTGTAGGTTGTAGTATAAGTACTTCAAGTTCTTGTATCTTTCTTTATGCTTTGTAACACTTGTAAAAGAACTTGAAAAAGCAATATACTGCCTCCTTGAAACCCAACTCTCTTGTTCAGTCTCTTTACTTTACTTGTGTTCTTTGTATCAACTTGGTTAATCCAGTTCACTGTTTGATCAAAGTTTAGTTGCTCTCCTCATTGTGTTGTTGTGTTGTAATTTGTTCAAGCCCTTAAACGGTCCTGCAGAAACCATCATATGTTTTTTCTAAAAATTTTCCCAATGACTTTTTTATGTTTAAAATAGATACATGACATCCAAAAAGTCTAAGATATCCTATGTATGGTTATCTTTTATACAAGAGCTCATAAGGAGTTTTGTTGTGTTCTTTGACAATTAATGTTCTGTTTTGAACATTGCATGCAGTATTCACTGCCTCAGGGCAAAAGGTGATGGGCAATTGTGAATCAGCTAGCATTGTTCAGGCTGATTCAATGAGAGTTCTGTTTCTTCTTTCAGCAACTCCATTTTGTTGTGGAGTTCTTGGTGCACTGAATTGTCTTGCAATACCTTTGCTCCTGCAAAAGGAATCCAGTTCAAAATTGACAAATTCAGTACCATTGTCACTCCTAAAAATTTTAACTTTTGCATCAAGTTGATTCTCAATCTTGATCACAAAGTCTATTAATGTTTCTGATGTTTCACTCTTTTGTTTTAAGAAAAATACCCATGTGAATCTTGTGAAATCATCAACTATCACCAAACAATATTGCCTTTTTCCAATGCTCATCACATTGGTAGGACCAAACAGATCCATGTGAAGCAATTTGAGTGGTGTAGTATTAGTATTGATAATTTTGGATTTATGTGACACTCTATGTTGTTTTCCTTTGTAACAAGAAGAACAGTGAGTTAAGCAATGAAACTCTTTGTTTGGCGATCCAATGACTAAGTCATTTTTAACCAATTTGTTCATGTTCTTCATGTTAGAATGGACAAGCCTTCTGTGCCAAAATTGAGATACAACTTCTGATAACTTACATAGAAGGCATGTTTCATGTTTTGTGAGTGAGGTGTTGTTCATGTCCAAAACATAAGTGTTTCCTTTTCTTGCTGCTTTGAGGAGGACCCAATCTTCTGGAACAGAAAAACCTGGCTTAAGAATGTAACAGTTAGTAATATCAAACAATGTAGTATAATTTTGATCACAAATTTGAGACACACTTAGTAAATTATACTGTAAATTTTCACAATAATTTACTTTCTCAAATTTGAGCACACCATTTGTTATCATTCCTTCACCAACAATTTTACCTCCCTTTTTATCCCCACCAAATGCCACATAAGAAGCATTTTTATGTTTGAATACATGGAGAAGTGAACACTTTCCTGTCATATGCCTGGAACAACCACTGTTAACATACCACTTGTTGTCAGCTCTCCAATATTGTTCCTGCATTCAAAAACAAATTAGTTAGAATTGACAACCCAAGTCTTAATGATCTTGGGTTTGTCAGCAGTGTCTAAAATAGTTACTCCTTCATGAACAAGTCTTGAAGTTTCAGTTTTAGTTTTGGTTGATTCATTCTGAGTTGTTTCAGATGAGGATGATTCTGTTGATGGGGATGTTGATGAATTAGGTTCTTGTTTCCCAATTTCTTCTTGATTCAATTTAAGTTTGTTCATTTGAGGCTTTGGTTTGGATAATAAAACTTTTTGATTAAATGTCTCACAATCTTTTGTTTTTGAATAAGGTATATGAATTCCCTTTTCAAAATTATCAAAGAATACATCATCATCATTTGTTTCGTTATCAGTCAAATATACCCTTTTGTGAGGTGTTTTTGACTGCTGGAAAGTTGATCTTTTCTTTGATGGATGAGCACTTGAGGATGTTTTGTCCTTTGATTTTTTACTTTGATTTTAGTTCAGACTTCTTCAGTTTTGAACCCTTTTCACAATCAGTAGATTGAGTATCTGATTCAGACTTATCTGATTCTTTCTTCTTTGTGCCTTTTGTCTTGTTCTTTTTGTTGAAATAACATTCCTGAGTGGAATGGTTATTTTTGTTGCAGATAGCACAATGTTTGTTGAAGTAGCAGTCAGCAGTCATGTGGTTGTTCATATTGCAAATAGAGCAGTAACTACTGAAGTAACAATCTTCAATATTGTGATTTTTCATATCACACTATTTGCAATACTTCTCATCTGATTCTTTCTCAGAATCATTCTTATGGTTTGCTAACTTTGAGGTTGTTCATTCTTCTTCAGCTTTGGAGTAGATTCTTGCTTTTCCACTTTATGCAGCTTTTGATTATTTGTTGCTGAATTCCTCTTCCGTAGATCATCTACTGAATCAATATTAACTTCTACTGAAGTTTTCTTTTTCCGCAGATCTGGTACTGGAAAGAGGTTCTTCTTCCGCTGATGATCTGCTGATGCCTTTTTCTTTCCTTTTTCCATGGATTTGTGACTTTCCTCAGTAGAGGCAGATTTCTCATTTACTTTATTAGAGGAAGTTTTTTGCTGATTTAGCTCTTGAAGACCTTCATTTAAGTGAGCTATTCTCTTGCAGATGGTTTTCAACATGTTTCTTTGTTTAGGAGGGTATGGCAGCTTTGTTTCTTCAAGCACTTTTGGAATATTTGTTTCAAAAACAACATTCTTACTCTTACTAAGAAGATAATCATCATGTTCATCAGAATCATCCAAGTCATCCCACTCATCAAAGTCGAATTCTGAATTAAAATGATTAATCTTTTCCGATTCAGAAGACTCAGTTTCATTCACCTTAGATTTATTATCAATGTTTTGTTGATTAGAGCTAGTTCCTATATTGGTGTTAGGCACAAAATGTTTTGACAGATTATTTGTCATTAATTCAGGCAAAGGAACATAGTTATTGTTAACAGGAGGTGCCACAGCATTATAACCCAACTCAGACCTGTTCTTTGATTCAATATAAGAATTTAGTAATTTCTCATATTGCTGAGATGAGAGCTGAAACTTCTGAAGTTTCACTTCAGTTGATGCATGATCAGCTATGGATTTGGTTAAGGAAGTGGTCAGATGCTCAACTTGTGCTTTCAAACTGTAATTTTCAGAAACAATTTTGTTAAATCCTTTAGTAAAGAGTTAATTTTAATTTGATATAATTTATGTTCTCTTACATGAGATTCATTCAAAATCATTGTTTCTTTAACTTTATCAGCTAATTGTTGAGCATGGACTCTATATTTTTCTACTTCCTCAGCACATATTGATGAACATAACCTGTCTCTTACCTCACTTGCCATGGGTGGAACTTTGTTTTCCATGTGAGCCATTAGAGCTTGATTTTCTTCTAAGACTTCTTTCTCATACAAAATCCAGTCACAGGTTCCATCTTGAAGAATGATCAGCCCAGATTCTTTAGAGTTGCAAGTTCCTGCTGGTGAATTGGTGGCTAGTGGGGATGAGTTGGTCAGTTGTGGTTGTCTAAAAAATATTTGAGTTGATGAGGGTTGTTTGGCCTGATGATTCTGATGTTGTGTTGTGTCGGAATTTTGTTGATTGCATTCTCTAGAAAAGTGTCCATAGAGATTGCACTTGAAGCATCTTACCTTTGACTTATCAACTCCAATACGTGATGATTCACTTGCAGCAGACAAATTCTTGTTTCTTCTTAGATATTGTTTGGCTCTTTAGGCAATCATTGCCATTTTCCATTGTAGATCCATCTCCTCCACTACATCCGGAGGCAGTTCTTCTAAATCTTGTTGGCACATGTTGGCTGTGGGCAATGTACTTCCTAGGTAAGCTTGAACTGAAGGCTGCAAAAGCTGCCTTTTGTTCTTCAGAGTCTAGAATGACAGTGATAGACTGTGATTGATTGTTGGATGATGGTTTTTCGGATGATTTATCTCTTTGATCATTAGTTCTTTCTTTCTCTTTTCTTGACTTACTTTGAGAAGATTTCTTAGGAGGTTTTAAAGCATAGAAACTTACTTTCTCTTCATCTTCACTCAAAGTACAAGAGTTATCACCATCATTACTGGACATGAAGGCACTTCCAACACTTCTTGTTTCTTTAAAGAGATATGGTGATACATGAGTTCTTACACTCTTCTTTCTTGATTTCTCATCCATTTCAAGAGCCTCAACTTTAGCCACTAGACTGTCTAGTCCAACTGCTTTGAGATCTATGGTGTTCTTGAACATGGATACAGTTTGCTTCCAACTTTCTGGTAAAGTATGGAGCATTTTCTTGTTTAGTTCCTCATTTGTGTATTTCAACTCCAGATGTTCATTTTTGTAACAAGTTGCATAGACCTGTTGAGTTGTTGAGGAATTGATTCACCCTCAATATGATGAATGTTTCATATTGTGAACGCAGGATGTCCTTCCTAATGCTTCGGATTTCATCACTCCCTTCACAGAGTGTATGAAGAATCTTCCACAAGGAATTTGCTGTTTTATAATTTTCACA
The DNA here is from genome assembly GCA_025215565.1 of Flaveria ramosissima. Classification (NCBI taxonomy): domain Eukaryota; kingdom Viridiplantae; phylum Streptophyta; class Magnoliopsida; order Asterales; family Asteraceae; genus Flaveria; species Flaveria ramosissima. Next base: position 17,558,192 of record CM046032.1, on the reverse strand, counting down.
TCTGATCAATATTTCTTCTGGTAAAGCCATACTAAGCAAGCTATATGCTTTGATATCAACTTTAACGTTCTTAATATCATCAGGTGAAAGATCTTTCGTGCTTATGGGTTGATTGTTATCATTATAATCCGGCCCGAGGGTGGGTGGAATATATGAACCTTCTGTTATAGATACCCATAAGTCAGAATCTGTATGATTTACATGATTCCTGAACTTTATTTTCCATGATTTGAAGTCTGCTTTTGTTTCCAACTTCGGCAGTTGGTAAGATGATCCACTAAAGTTGTTCGTGATTAGTTAAGATTTGAGATGTTAACTAATGAATTTGTTCAAAGGATATGAACAAGATAGTGATGCTGGTCAATAACTAAGATCTGCTATTCAATCGTTTTGAATATAGATCCAAGTTAATCTAACCGAGTACTGCTGAACGACAAATCAAGTTTCACACAAACTCTTTTGTTTAAAAACAATAGATCTAATCAGTAAAAACTAACAAATCTATAGAATTCAGAAAACAATTAAACGCAACTAACACTGATAGATCAATCGATCTAAATCAATGAGCACTTGGCTCTGATACCACCTGTGAATCCAAGGATCGCAATCAGGAATTATTAGCATTGGTTGAAATCAAGTCAACGTTTGCGGAAACAACGTTGGCTTGGTTTAATTGTTTGTAATAAATTTCAATATCAATAAATATTCAAGAACACAGTGAAAGAAACATAATTAATGAATGAGCAAAGTTTAAATTCAAATGTATTTCATTAAAACAAGTTAATGATTACAAATAATGAACGAATGATATTAAATTTTGTGTTGAATGATGTGACGGCTGCTAGGGTTTGGTTGTGTGATTTGATGTGATGTTTTCTGTTATGGAACTGTCGTATTGCTATCGTCGTCTGTTGATTCTAGACCTAGGATCCATTTATATAGACAATGATGTTTTTGTTAAGGAAACACCGGATCTCTTGGGATTTGAATTGTTCTGTTAAGGAATCATCATTTCTTAGGATTCGCATTACTACCTTGTTGACTTGTTGACTTGTAACACTTGTATTATACAAGGGTTTGGACTCCGCAGGAATATTGTCTTCCGCAGATGTTGTTCTTTCGCAGGAGTCTTGTTCTTCCAAGGGTACATTGTTCTTCCGAAGTAATCTTGTTCTTCCGAAGCAATCTTGTTCTTTCATCCTCAGAGCTGGTTGTTCATCCGCAGAAGATCTTTGGATGCATTTTACTTGTAAGAAACATATCTACGGAAGAACAAAATGTTCATCCGTAGATGTTTCTTACACTTAGTCAATTTCAGAAATTGACTAAGTATAATGTTTGTACCTGCAAACATACATAAATAAACACACATATATAGGGGTTAACCTATACATATAATGCATACACAATAAAGAATTACAACCATTCATTACAGATATTAATTCAAGTACTAAGCTTATACAAAATGGACTAGATCTACTACTCCTAGACCTAACAATATGTGAACTCAGGATTGGGCTCAATAGATAAAAGGGCTATATTTAAAAGCTTAGGGGGCTCAGGCCCGATAAGGCTCGGCTCATTTCTAGATTTTTATAGGTCCGATCTCAAATAATTCGCGAGCGGTTTGGCTTGTTTGAACCCCTAGCCGAAACCACCATCAATCACCGCCACCATTACCTCTACTATCGCTGAAGACCCACCTCTAACCCTAGCCCAGATCTTCAGTGGCTTCAATTGTACGGTTTTGAGGGGCGCCGTCTTTATAGGAACAACCACCAGTATCATTTGCAATGGCGGAGGATTTAAGGGGCCGGGGGGCGCCACCACCCCTCTTATTTAGTTTTGCCCCCCCCCCCCTACGTGAATGTTCAAGCTCCGCCACTGATTATTAGCGCCACAAAGAAAGCCATCATCGTGCCCTAGGAACACCCATCTTCTTCTTTAACATTCCATCATTGTTTACTAATAAAGTTTAGATTACTTGCAAGTTGCAACAAACTAGAGGTGGAGGTGGAGATGGTCTAGGGTTATAGTCAATGAATGCAAAGAGATGGAGGTGGAGATACAAATATTGGGTTACTATAATCCATGTTATTAATATGTTTTTCATCATTGGTTATAACAGAGTTTTTATAGAAGAATTCTTACACCTAGTCATACTATAAATTAGTTAAGTTTATTCATAATACAAATAATTAATATATAGATTTAGTCAAAACTAGTAGCTAATGATTTCCAAACAACCAACAATAATAAAGAATGGATATCACCAACACTTTTGCACCCAACCTCTGTTCAGTTGCATATATGACAACAAAGCATATCTAGGGACTAGACTCAATGACCACTCATAATGGTGGGAGGATGTTAGGACCTTGTATTTGAACGAGATACCGAATGATTAACGTGTAAACCAAACCAAATAGTGCGGAATCCTATTTGATTGGCGATCCAATCAGTGAGAACGCACGTAGAATCAATAAAGTATTGAATCAAACGTTAAGAATCGATTAGGAATCGATCTACAGCGTTCTATGAACTTGGAGTATGAACTTGGAGGCTTCTGGACGGCTAGGGTACGTCTGGAATCGTAATAGAATGAATGCTTCTAGACGTACCCTAGCCGTCCAGAAGCCTCCAAGTTCATACTCCAAGTTCATAGAACGCTGTAGATCGATTCCTAATCGATTCTTAACGGTTGATTCAATACTTTATTGATTCTACGTGCATTCTCACTGATTGGATCGCCAATCAAATAGGATTCCGCATTATTTGGTTTGGTTTACACGTTAATCATTCGATATTTCGTTCAAATACCAGGTCCTAACAAGTGGTATCAGAGCTTTGGCTCTTGATTACGTGTGATTCAATCAAGTTTGATACAAAGTTTGTGTTTTTACACTAAAAACACAATCTTTTTGTGTCAAAAGTTGTCTTGGACGTCTCCTGCTCATCAAGTTTCGGTTTCTACAGTATTAGGCGATTAGGGTTGGTGGAAATTCGAAGTTTTACGGCCAAAACACGTTTAACCTAGAAATTTTCGCAAAACAGCAGCTTCAGTCGCACGAGTGAGCCATTCGCACGACTGGACTTCATTCGCATCGTTCAGACGCACGATTGGACCTAGTTGCATCTACATTCGTACGACTGAACCATCCGTTCGCAGTGTTCATACGCATCAGCTTCATTCGCATGACTGAACCAATCGCTTAGTTCAACCGCACGATTGAACCAGTCGCATAGTTCATTCGCACGGATAGCCCATTCGCATCACTCCAGTCGCACCAGTTGACAGTTTGTTTGTAGACTTAAAGTTATTCGACATGGAAGATCAGATGTCAGCGTTTACTGCTGGGAAGGACTCAAGGATCCAGAACCTACTGTTACTTGAGAGTGAGGTGGGGAATCATAATAAACCACCAAAGCTCTTAACGTTAGACGAGTTTCCCCACTGGAAACAACGTTTTGAGATCTACCTCAATGGAGTGGATCCAAATTTGTGGGAAGCTATCGAGATAGGTTACAGTATGCTGGTGGGAGCAGATAGGGTAAAGCTTACTTTGGGAGGGATGACTGATGCTCAAAAAGTTAAGTATAATGCAGAGAAGATAGTCTATGCATTGATCACACAGTCTATTCCTAAAGATATTTTCCACCAGTACTCGGAGAATAAGCAGGCCAAGAAATTGTGGGATGAGCTGGAAAAGAGATATGACGGGAATGCTTCGCTGAAGGCAATTAAAGCTAAGGAGCTAAAGAAAGAATTTGACAACTTCTCATCGATGGGAAACGAGAGTTTGGACGATGTCATTGATAGATTCTACCATCTGATGAGTGAACTGCATACACATGGGGTTGCTACTACCATGGAAGAAAAAGTGACAAATTTTGCAGACGGATTGCCAGAAAAGTGGGCTTCATTTGTGTCAAATCTGAGACAGAATGAGATGCTGGCAAAGTTGGATATCAATGACTTCATTCTAAAGCTGCGAGAAGAAGCACTTAGGATGAAGTACAGAGCTCAGAAGTCTTCGTACACTTGGAATCCAGCTTTGTACAATGCCACTCCTCAAGCTAAGACATCTGGAGCACCTCTTCAGACCGTCTTTGTGTCTAGCTCTTCTGGTCCCTCACATGTCTTTCCTTCAGGATCAGAAACGTCAGGGTCTTCTTGTACCCATTACATTGGAACTGAAGCAAATGCTACTAGACTGAAGACCGAGAACCTCGGTAATGTGACTGTGGAAGTAGCTCGAGAGCACATGGATCTCTTGGCAGCAGTGGTTCATTCTTATGATGGACTTGTTGTTGGGAAGATTGGAAACTGCCATCTGGCAGATGAGGACTATGAGCAGGTAGATGAAATGGAACTGGAGAGGATGGACATTATGTGGGCCTTAGCAAGTGTTGTCCGAAGGGCGAAGAAGTTTGTGAAAAAGACCGGACAGAACTTGGTTGCTACTAAGGATACCACATTTGGCTTTGACAAGAGTAAGGTGACCTGCTTCAACTGTGGAGAGAAGGGGCACTTCAAAAGAGAATGTGTGAAGCCAAAGAAGACTGGGAACGGAAACCCATTCTCGTCCTTCACTCGTCAAGACAAACAAGCTAGCAGTTCTACTTCATCAAGCAAGGATCCAAAAGCCTTGACTGCTCATGATGATGAAGGACAGGACTGGAGCTTTCGATTTGTTTCTCCAGGGGAATCAAACATTGCAAGCGTTGAAGACTTAGATGACGATTCCGCGAGTGAAGGAGATATTGCAGTTGAGATAGCGATGTCAAATAGTGAAGATACAACTGCAACTGAGGTCAGCTACAAGCCTGAAGAAAGGACTTCCATAGCAAAGACAGAATCACCAGAACCAGAGACATCTGATGCTGCGATGATGGCTAACTCTTCAGAATCTTCTCAGGTAAGTACTACTGACCAACTGTTTCTAAATCATGCTTGTTCTGATTGTAATACATTTAGAAATAGCATAGATGAGAAATTTGCTAGGTTATTAGATCATAATGATAACTTAGTAAAAGATTTGCAACTGTGCACTGAGGCTAATAGAGTTTTAAAACAAAATGAGCATAGTTACAAAGAAAAGATAGACCTTTTGACTAAACAGCTTAGGGAAACTGAAGTAGTGGTATTTAACCAAGCTAATGACATTAGGTACTATCTTAACTCCCTAGAAGACACTAAGAAGCAAAAGGTAGTTTTAGAAGTAGAAGTAAACTCTTTAAAGCAAAAACTGCACAGTTGGACAAGTTCATCACACATTGTCCAACACTTAGTGAGAGAACGTAACAACGGGGAGGGTTTGGGTTATAAAGTGGTTCCACCACCACCTGAGACCTTGATGAACACAAAGAGTAGACCAATAAATAATAACCCCATCAAGGATCATGTGGTGTCTACTCCTCTTGTTAGTGATCCAGATTCCTCATGTTCATCAATTGAATCTGGATCAAAACAAAAGGAGGCCACTTCAAAGGCAAAGGGTAAAATGCCTTGTGTTAATCTGGAAAAAGAATTTGAAAAGGTTAATATAAAGTCAGGTTCAAACAAAGTCAAATCAGAACCTAAAAAGACTATTGATATTAATCTTTCACAAGTTTCATGTCAAAAACCAATTAACCAAAAAGAAAAGGATGTTAAACATGTTAAAACAATTAATTTTGTTAAACAAGAAAAAACATCAAAAGAACCAGAGTCAAAACCTAAACTAAGTGATGTTACTAGAGTGGCACACACATCTCCACAAAGAAAGTTTAATCATAAAGTTGATAGCAGGTCATGCTACAACTGTGGAGAGTGTGGACACATTGCTTCCTATTGTCCTTACTATCAGACACCTAGGAAGAAGATTGAACTTCAGAATTCAAAACCTAGGTCTTCTAAGAGGAGCTCTTTAACTCCACCTAGAAGAACTAGTGAACCCAAAGTTCAACCCATTAGCCAGTCGACTGTTTACCACAAACAGGCCTTGCACAAATCTGGCTTATGGAAAGAAAAGTCATCCTCTGTGTCTGATAATGATGACAAGAAGGAACTGAGCTACCCTCACCCTCTAAGGGTCAATGGGTTGAATTCATGATGTGTGATGCCTCTGGGAAACCCAAGCCAGTAAAGGCTTGGGTTCCTAACCTAAACTAATGTTTTATATTGTATGTGCAGGGTGTTCGCTACAGTGCTGAAACCAACACGTGGATTGTAGACAGCGGAGCATCCAGGCACATGACAGGAAACATGGCTCTTTTATCAAACGTCAAACAAATAAAAGGAGGGCATGTTTCATTTGCTGGAAACAAGGGAGGCTATATCATAGCTCAGGGAGAAGTTGGAAATCAGAAAGTTAAGTTTGATAAGGTGAACTACGTTCAACAACTTCAAAACAACTTACTTTCTGTTTCCCAAATCTGTGATAAGGGATTTAAAGTCATATTCGACAACAAGAAGTGTTACGTCCTAAAGAAAGACTACGTGATTCCAGAGGACCAAGTTCTAATGACAGCTTCAAGATATAAAGACCTTTATGTCTTGGATCTCTCAACAGCTTCTAAAACGGATCATGAAGTTTAGTGCTTTCTCTCAAAAACAACTGAGAAGGACTCCATCTCCTGGCATAGGAGAATAGGACACATCAATCAACGGAAGATGAATCACTTGATCCAGAAGGATCTTGTGAGAGGAGTTAACGTCAAGAATTTCCAACTTCCTGATTTTTGTGTAGCTTGCAAGAAAGGCAAACAGACGAAGAAGTCTCATAAGGAAAAAAAAGTTCATTCAATAGAACTTCCTCTTGAACTTCTTCATATGGATCTGTTTGGTCCAGTCAGTACAAAGAGCATTGCAGGCGACTTGTACTGTTTTGTGGTTACTGATTGTAAGGATTCCTTAAGTCTAATGCAACCCAAAACATCCTAAGTGTCTCAGCAACATGCACTAAGTACTGAAGTGAAGAATGCTTCGGAAGTTTTACACAATGCATTAGAAAATACTCTAAGTGTAAAATCTTCCGAAGCCAAGACCAATATCTTCCAAAGCCAAACATGAAGTCTTCCGAAGCTTCAGAGACAAAGTCTTCTGAAGCTTCAACCTATGAAGACAGATTTCTTCCGAAGACTTTTAGTACACATGCTTTATCTGATGTACTGTTCCATAAAGCACCTTTTCCGCTGCATCTCTGTAAAGTCACCAACTTACATGAGTTGGTGAAAAGGTCCATGCTTTTGGTAACTGTACATTGAGGTCTTGAGTCTGTAACTTTCCACTTTATGTACTTTATCCTTTTTGTAATGTATAAGGATGTGAGCTATGGCATGTCATAGTCACAAGGTCAAAAGGCAGATATGCCTTTTGATCCTACAATTGATTTTGTTAGTGTCTAGTCAATTGTATCCAGCTGGCTTTCAAAGTATAGCCGGCTGTAGGTTGTAGTATAAGTATTTCAAGTTCTTGTATCTTTCTTTATGCTTTGTAACACTTGTAAAAGAACTTGAGAAAGCAATATACTGCCTCCTTGAAACCCATACTCTCTTGTTCTGTCTCTTGCTTTACTTGTGTTCTTTGTATCACTTTGGTTAACCCAGTTCACTGTTTGATTAAAGTTTAGTTAATCTCCTCATTGTGTTGTTGTGTTGTAATTGTGTTTAAGCCCTTAAACGGTCCTGCAATTGGTATCAGAGCAATCCAGGCTCTTGATATAAGATCTAACCATCTTAAGATCCCTCACACACACAAAAACTAAACTCTTCAAATGGCTTCCATCTCAAAGACTGATATGGAGACTGGAACCATGAACAAATCCCCACTGATCACTCTTGATGATTTTGACACCTGGTGCATGAGGATGGAAGGCTTCATCAGGTCTCTTGATTCAAGAATGTGGAATCTGTTGAGAATGGACCTTTCATACCCAGCACACCCTCTGCTACTGGTGCTGGTATGATTCCTAAAGATGTGGCCAACTACTCAGATGAAGATAGAAAAAGAGTAGAGATTGATAGGAAGGCCATGACTGCTCTTCAGACTGCTCTCCCAAACTCTGTATACAGAGGTTTTAAGAAGTGCAAGACAGCCAAACAGCTGTGGGATGCACTGAAGCTGATGTATGAAGGCTCCTCTGAAGCCAAGGAGAACAAGAAAGATCTTCTGAAGCAGCAGTTTGAGAATTTCACCTTCAAAATACTTCAGGTATGTTGAGATTGTGGATACCCTAGTGGATGGAGGAGTTCCTCTTGAGAACAGGGACATTGTAAGGAAGTTCATGTCCTCACTTCCTAGGCAATGGACACACTATTGTGTGGTGATCAAGAGGACTGAGAACCTTAAAACTCTTACTCTGACAGAGTTGTATGGGATTCTCAGTGGATACCAGATGGAGATGAACATGCAAGGTTCATCTGGCAACTCCAACAATCAAATGGGTTCAGCCCTTCATGTGGTTGAAAGGGACAGCATAGAACCCCAACATCATCTCATATGCTACCCTGACAACTCACAAAAGGGTCCTTTCATCACCTTCCCGGAGACACCAAGGGAGAACTTTACTCAAGGAAGCCCATTCCAAGAGACAAGTTCTTCTCAAGCCTTTGTGTCTACTGATGAAAGCTGTGGAAATTATCTCTTCACTCTTGAAGACCTGGACTGTATCCATCCAGATGACCTGGAATACATGGAGATAGTTCAGCAGATGGCTCTCCTCACTCACAGAGCCAAGAAGTTCTACAAGAGGACAGGAAGAAGATTTCCAAGCAATGCTACCAGTGGTAAGTTTGGGCTGGATAAAAGCAAAGTTAAGTGTTACAACTGTAACCTTATGGGTCACTTTGCTAGGGAGTGTAAGGCACCTAAAGCAAATGGGGGCCAAACACAACCCAGACCAAACTACACTGACAAAGCCCCTCAGGCTGAGAAGACAAAGCAACATGCTGCTGTTGCTGTTGAAGAGGGAGGCTTTGACTGGAGCTTTCAGGTGGAAGATGCTTCTCCAAACCAAGCACTGATGGCTGACCATGATGAAGCCAAGGTATTGGAACATCTCTGCTCTCCTGAATGCATTGCTAAAGTAAATAGATACAGGTCCTACAACTTAGAGATGAGATCTGATCTTGAGTCATTAAACATATTAAAATCTGATTTTAGAAAGTCTGAAAATGATTACAAGTTAAAGATAGAGGACTTGGAGAAAACCATTTCAGTACTAAAACATGAACATACAGATTTTAGAACTCAGATCCAAGATCTCATTACTAAGTTGACTGAGTGCCAGGCTGAGCTTGTGATCAGCAAAGCCAAGGCAGAGAAAAGTGTTCTTGAAGAAGAGACCTTCAAGAACATGATATCCTCATCCCTGCACAACAAAGTGTGTTATCAAAATAGACAGGGACTGGGATCAAATGAGATAGCTCCTCCACACACAATCTTGTCTGTAAGATCTCCTAGGTGTGGAACTTGTGAAGATGAGCTTCCTCTCATAGATCCTATAAGTGAGGATGATGAAGAAGTGATAGTGAAGAATTCCTCTGAGAAGAGTGAAGAAGAGGATTCTTCCAAGGGCCACTATCCTTCTGAGGAGAAGAAATCAACTGTGATGACCAAGTCCAAGAGAAAGAACTTGATCAGGAAGAGCAAAAGGAAAGCAAAGAAGGCTCAAGAAATCAAGGCTACTTTTGATGCTAAGCAGAAACAAGTTTTTATCTCTGCAGGTTTCAAAGTAGTAAGGACTGAAGACATCAACCAAGACTCCTCAGCTAAGAGTCATGGTTCTTGTTCAAATCATCTCAGTGCAAAGAAGAAGACTGAGCTGCTGTGTACCACTGCTGCACAGCCTGGACCATCAAACTCCAAGAACAGTTCACAGCCCAAAAGAACTGTCTCAGCATCTACCAAGATGAAGGTGGAGAAGGGATGTGACCAAAGCCAGTCTTGCTCTCAAAAGGAGACTTCTTTGAAGAAGAAAATGTTATGTGTCATGTGTGAAAGTACTTCTCACATTGCTAAGGATTGCCCATACAATCCTAAAAGTACTGTCCACATGACCAAACAAAGACTTCAAAGAGTCTCAAGAAGTCTCAAGCTTCGGAAGGAAAGTCTGTTTCCTTCGGAAGCTCCAAATCAAAGAAGAAGGTAAATGGAAAATTACCTTCGGAAGCAAAGTTGGTCTCGGAAGAAAGGAGTTCTTCCGAAGCACTGAAGTCTGCTGCAGTGACTGTAGATTCTTCCGAAGGTTCAGTCATCAAAACTTGTGAAGTTCCAAAAGCTTCTAAGGTTTTGAAGGTCAAGTCCAAGACTCCAAAGGTGGTGTGGAAGTCTAAGAAAGACCAAATGACTGAGGTTTCTCCATCAACAACAGCTGAAGATCCCCATAGTACAACCATAGGATCTATTACTGTTGCATTACCTTCTATTACTCTTAATGAGCCCAAGACAAGTAAGGCTTGGGTTTCCAAATGTAACTAATCATTTTCTTTGTGCAGGAACAGCTCAAGACAAACAGGAATGTCTGGATAATTGACAGTGGCTGTTCCAGGCACATGACAGGCAATAGGTCTCTACTCCATAATTTTGAGAGAATTGATGGAGGACCAGTTGCTTTTGGAGGAGATGAAGGTGGTTACATTTCTGGAAGGGGCAAGGTCACAAATGGTAAGCTCAGCATTGAGAAGGTAAACTTTGTTAAGGAGCTTGGGTACAATCTTCTGAGTGTATCCCAATTTTGTGATCAGAGTCATAACATGCTCTTTACTGAGCATGAGTGCATTGTTCTCAAACCTGGTGTGGTCATTCCTCATGAGCATATCCTGCTCAGAGCCCCCAGGAAAGGGAACATGTACAAGATGGATTTGCAAGAAACATCTCCCTCTGGAGAAGTTTCATGCTTTCTATCTAAAGCAAATAGTGATGAGTCTTTCCTATGGCATAAAAGAATGTGCCATGTAAACTTTAAGAACATGAATAAATTAATTAAACATGATCTGGTAACTGGAATGCCAAAGAAAGAGTTTACAAGTGATGATCATTGTGTTGCATGCCTGAAAGGGAAGCAACACAAGGTATCTCACAAGCCTAAGGAAAGAACTCCATCACTACTCCCCTACACTTGTTACATATGGATCTCTTTGGCCCCACCAGTGTAATGAGTTTAGGAAGGACCTCTTACTGTTTGGTGATCACAGATGATTTTACAAGATTCACTTGGGTCTTTTTCCTTAGAACTAAGGATGAAACCCCTGAGATTCTGAAGAATTTCATCTTAAAAGTTGAGAATCAATGTGATCACAAGGTCAAAACCATAAGATGTGATCAAGGAACTGAATTCAAGAACCAAATCCTTGATACATTTTGTGATGAAAAAGGTATTACAAGACAATATAGTGCTCCCAGGACTCCTCAGCAAAACGGAGTTGCTGAGAGGAGAAACAGGACACTTATTGAAGCTGCAAGAACTATGTTGTCTGACTCTAAACTGCCTATCACCTTCTGGGCAGAGGCAGTTAATACTGCTTGCTATGTGCAAAACAGAGTTTTAGTAGTTAAGACACATGGTAAGACTCCTTATGAACTTTGGCACAAGAGGAAACCTTTCATTGGTTTTCTCAGGTCATTTGGATGTCCCTGCACCATCTTGAATACCAAAGATCAAATTGCCAAGTTTGCTGAGAAATCAGATGATGGACACTTCATTGGATACTCTTCCCAAGCTAAAGCTTATAGAGTATACAATCTCAGAACTAGAATTGTTGAGGAGTCAGCCAATGTGACTTTCAATGAGCACACTCCTTGTGTGGCTGGTTCTGGTCCGGATTGGCTGTTTGATCTTGATTTAGTTACCAACTGTTTTAACAAATCTTGTGAGCATGTTTCAGGATCTGCAGAAAATTTAAATACAGGTGATCCTGATCCAAGATTTGAGCTAGGAAGACCCTCAACTCATACATCTTCAGCTCCAGTTGGAACTACTTCAGCAAATGAGGTTTCTATCAGCACAACAATGACAAATTCAGCTGATACATCTGGTATGCCTTCAAATTCCAGCTCAGAGGCCTCTCAACCAGATAAAGACACCTCACTTGTAGAAGACAATGGTGATGGTGATAGTGATCAGGAATTTCTTGATGCTAATAACCATACCATAGATGACAACATCAATGATGTCACACACTCATTGGATCAAGTTAATCTTGATAAGTGTGATAATGTGGAGGGTGAATCTTCCAGGCCAGATCTAAATTTCTCAAATTTGGATCTTTCTCAGCAACTTGCTGTGATCCCTCAGCTAAGGATCCACAAGTCTCACCCCACCACAAACATCATTGGAGATGTTGTCACAGGGGTAAGAACAAGAGGACAAACCCATGAAGCAAATGTTTGTCTTCACTCTTGTTTCTTATCTCAGATAGAGCCCAAGAAAGTTGATGAAGCTCTAAAGGATGGAAGTTGGGTTGAAGCTATGCAACAAGAGCTGCTTCAATTCAAAAGGCAGAAAGTTTGGAACCTTTGTCCTCTTCCTCATGGGAAGACTACCATTGGAACCAAATGGGTTTTTAGGAATAAGAAGGATGATAGAGGAATCATCATCAAGAACAAGGCAAGACTAGTTGTTCAAGGATACACACAAGAAGAAGGGATTGACTACACTGATGTCTTTGCTCCTGTAGCAAGACTAGAAGCTGTTAGGATATTCCTGGCATTTGCTGCATCCAAGAACTTCAAGGTCTACCAACTTGATGTAAAGTGTGCTTTCTTATATGGAGTGATTGATGAGGAGGTTTATGTCAAACAGCCACCTGGTTTTGTAGACCCTGATCATCCTGATTATGTCTGCAAGCTTGACAAAGCTCTTTATGGGCTGCATCAGGCACCCAGGAAGTGGTATGAGACACTATCTGAGTATCTCTGTAAACATGGATACAGGAGAGGTACTATAGATGGAACTCTCTTCATCAAAGGACAGGGAAATGACTTATTGCTGGTTCAAGTATATGTAGATGACATCATCTTTGGTTCAACTAATCCAAAGCTCTGCAAAGACTTTGAGAAGCTGATGAAAGACAGATTTGAGATGAGTTCAATGGGAGAACTCAACTTCTTTCTGGGAATTCAAGTGAAGCAGGTTGAAGATGGCATCTTCATAAGTCAGTCAAAGTATGTTCAAGACATACTCAAGAGGTTCAACATGACTGATTGTAAGATTGCTAAGACACCCATAGCCAGAAACCACTCCCTTGGTCCAGATCTTGAGGGGGAGTGTGTAGATGAACACTTATACAGGGCTATGATTGGGTCTCTTATGTATCTTACAGCTAGCAGGCCTGATATCATGTTTGCTACATGTATTTGTGCAAGATATCAAGCCAACCCTAAGATGTCTCACTTAATCACTGTGAAAAGGATTTTAAGATACCTCAAAGGTGCTTCAACACTTGGTCTATGGTATCCAAAGAATCCTAATTTCAATCTGTATGCCTATACAGATAGTGATTATGGTGGTTGCAACATGACTGCAAAGTCTACATCTGGGGGATGTCAATTCCTTGGTGGAAGGGTTGTCTCATGGCAATGCAAGAAACAATCCTGTGTGTCTGCATCAACTGCTGAGGCTGAATACATTGCTGCTGCAAGCTGCTGTGCTCAAGTGCTTTGGATTCAAAATCAGATGCTGGACTATGGATTTAACTTCAAAGAGACTCCTATCCACATAGACAACAATAGTGCTATCTCTATCACTGAGAACCCTGTGCAGCACTCAAGGACCAAACACATCAACATCAGGTATCATTTAATAAGAGATAACTATGAAAAGGGATTAATTAAACTAGTCAAAGTTCATACAGATGAACAATATGCTGATCTGTTCACAAAAGCTTTTGATGAACAGAGATTTAAGTATCTGATATCAGCTATTGGGATGATTAACTTTGAGTAGACTTTTTCTTAAAACTAATTCTAATTATTTCTTCTTAAAATATGTGTGTCCTAAGTTGTCTAGTTCATCACTTTCATAAGCTCATGTTTTCTTTGGATGTAAAATTCTTTTTGAAGACTTTCCTTAGATTCTTGAAAATTTTTGATACTTCGGAAGATAAAATTTTATCTTCGGAAGAAAAACATGTCTTCAAAATAAATAACTGTCTAAGAGATTTTACCTTCGGAAGAAGTCAAATTCATCTTCCGAAGCTTAAAATTCTTATCTCAGACACTTATTCATTTTTAAGGACTTTTTCCTTCCGAAGCAAAATTAACCTTCGGAAGCTTTGTTTATTTCTATACAAAGCATCCAAGGGTTTATTTCTCTTCCGAAGCATAAATCTTCAAGACTCTCAGGAAAATCTTCCGAAGCCATTTTAGCTTCGGAAGCTTTTTCAATCAAAACTTCCGAAGACAAATTACCTTCGGAAGCTTTTCGAATTCCAAGAAAACTACTTTTTGAGCAAAAGTAAACTACCTTTTCAGAGGTGGGACCGACTTCCGGATTTCAAAGTTTATCCTCTTTCATTAACTTTGGTTCAAATCCCTTTTCACATAAATACCCAACGGTTCCCCCTCTTTCCCACTATCTTCCTCAATTCTACTATTCCTCTAACCTAATTCTCTAAACCGCCTTTGCTTTCTACCTTTCTTCACCCTTAAGCTTCTGAAATGGCCAACCTTAACCGCAGAAACAACCCAGATTTCTCCATGCAACTTCACAGGCAACATAATCAAGTTGCTCTGTTAAGCTCTGAGAAAGATGCAAGTTTCTCAGAGATTTGCCAATTCTTGACTCTGTCAAACTATTTCACCTCCCTGACCATTGATCCTACTCTATATGAGGATCACTTGCTTGAATTCTGGAAGACCTGCCAAGAGGTCATTATGGATGGGGAGAAGGCACTGTCTGCCACAGTGCAAGGGAGGACAATCTTCATCACTCCGGCCATCATTAACCAACATTTGCAGCTGGATGATGAAGAAGGTGAGGTGTCCTTCCCAAAAGAAGCTGTTAATCATTCTTTTGAGCAGATGGGCTATGAGGGAGATTTCTCTGTAAAGACCTTCAGGAAAGGGAAGGTCTCATCCCAATGGAAATTCCTGCTCCATGTGGTTATCCACAGCTTATCAAACAAGCATGGTGGATGGGACCAGATTCCTGAGGATCTCTCCTTTATAGTTCATGGAATGGTTCAGGGGGTCAAGTTCAGGTATTCACAATTTGTTTATACTAATTTACTTGCAAACTTAGACTCCTTAGAGTATTACATGTTTCCTAGATATGTTCAACACATTCTCAACTGTGAACTGGGCTCACAGTTGAGGGAAACAAGTAATATTCTTAAATTGGGACAGATGAAGCCCGGCATCTTTAAAATAATGAAGAAGCCAACTGTAGGCTTCTCAGGGGTAGAAACAGCCCTAGTCCCAAAAATGTTAGAGCTCATTGCTCAAGGTGACAACCTAGCAACACAAGCTAGTGTTGAACCCACACCTCTTTTATCCTTACCTCTAAAAAGACCAGAAATCACCCTCACCTACCAAAGAAAATCCAAACGAACCCCTGCTCAGGCTATTGAGTCTGTGCAGGCCCCCATATACTCAACCTTACAGGAAGAAGTGGACACTAGAGCTCCCACTTCTCCTGAGGAGCAAACCACTCCCATTACTTCACCTATCAGGGCTGAGGTTCCTCAAGCTCACCCTGATGAGCTCACTAGCCCAACAACCTTAAGCCTTCACTCTGAGTCTCAACACTCAAGTGAACAACCTTCAGGGGACAGCTACCATCCCCAGCCTTTGGATCTCAACCAACCAATTCCCAACCTATCCTTTCTATACTGATGAAGACTTAGGATTCAGTGAGTACCATGAGTCTCTCTTCTCCTCCCCTACTCAAAGAGAGATGAGTACCTCTGACTCTCCTCAGTCTATCCCACATCAGTCACCTATACTGAGGTGGACACTTCTGAACCTGTTCAGGATGTCCATATGGAAGAGGCTCTCACTTTTGAAAGTGATTACATCATTAAGACCTCAACCATGGCAACTCAGCCCACTGGCATCTCAACTGAGGCTGCCAGTGAGCAGAGGAAAACCAGCAGCCAAGAAACTCAAGCTGGTGGTGAGAGAGAGGACTTTGGTCCAATCATCTCATCCCCCAATGATTCTTCTGATGAAGATGAGGGGAATTTGAGACTAAAGGTGCAGAAATTGTCAAAAACATGCACCTATTTAGTCTCTAAGGTTAGTCACTTGGAATCTCAGGTGACTACCTTACAAAACAGGGTCAATGATCAGCAACTTCAGATTTCATATCTGCAGGAAAAACTAGCTGGGAGACCTTTAAGGAGAGCTCAACCAGGAACACAAGAACCTGTGGAAGTGATTGACTTATCCTCCAGCTCACCTATGCAAGTGGGTGATGCTACCAAAAAGGGGGAGAAAGTTATTACAACCACAGAACCTGGGAGTTCTTCAGAGAGAATGGACATAGAGGACTCACCATCCTCACTTGCTGTTGTGCATTCTCAGCAACTTCCTCAAGTTCACATTAATGTGGACTCTATAGACTCACTCATCAGGAGTCTCTTTGAGGAAGGTATACCAAGGGCTGTCTCATCTCCACCACAAGGAACTGGCAACTACATCATAAGGTGGAGGTATGATGATGACAGAAGAGCCCTTATACTTCACAGAGTTCAAGGCCAACAAGAAGTTTTTCAATTCCAAAGCCTGAGCTTCTATGAAAGACTGGATTTAGTCAACTTGCCACTTGTCAATCCAAGCAATTCAAGACAAGCTGACAGGCTGGCTCAAAGAATCCAAGACAGGATCCTTGCAGAGTTCACTCTAAGAAGGAGACTTAGGCAATCAGGCAATGTCATCGGTCAACTGGATGTTGAGGTGGACCCTAAGATTAGTTTCATAGGGGAAACCTTGACTGAAGGCCCAGTGGCAGAACCTGAGACCCCTGTCTCATCATCAACAACTGCTGCAGAGGTCCAAACTCCATCTGAGACACCTGCTGGTGAAGGTGTTTCTCAGCCTCTCTCTGGCCAGAGCATGGAAGCTACACCAAGCAATGAAGGCCAAGCCTCAATCCACCCTGAGTCACAAAGGTCTGTTGGTGACAAAGGGAAAAGGATAATGACTCCTGAGGAAATTGAGGAGGAAGAGAGAGAGAGAAAAGGAGACTAAGGGGAGAAAGTTCTACTGGGTCATCTAGCTTCATGCAAGCTGCAATCAGGGCTGCCCCCAGACCAAATACTCAAGATGATGAGTTAAGGGCAGTCAGGATTACCTACTTACAGACCAGGAACTATGATATTGATGAAATCATCTCCCTCCCCTTAGAAGAGTTAAATGAACTGGCTGACATGGAAGTGTCAAGAGAGATGAAGGAGAAAGAGGATGCAAGGTTACTTCTCCAATTCAAAGAGGAGAAGAGACAGAAAAGACTTTACAAGCATGCTCCCACTCTCTCACCAGTTCAAGAAAGTCCTGCACAGGAAGATGTGGCTCCACAAGAACCTCAGGTAGATAAAGAAGAAGATAGGATCAAGATGATCAACTACCTGAGTGCCACAGGCTTCTATCAGGCAGATGCACTTCTTCCCCTTTCCTATGACTTCATTGAGTTCGAGTACCTAAAGCAACTTGAGCTTGAGTTAGTCAAAGAAAGAAAGACAACTAAAAGGAAGCTAAGGGAAGAAGCTGCAAAGTCAAGAGCCATCATTCAAAAGAATGCAAAGAAGTCTGCTGACAGACAAAGAATGATGAGCTTCTTGAAGCTATATGGATTCTCCGGAAGGAGACTTGGCCCCATGTCTCTATCCACTATGGATGAGCATATTAGGGTGATCAAGCAGAAGATTAAAAGTGGAGAACTCATTGACTTGCACTCTCTTCCAAGTCAAGTCCCACCTGAAGTGGAGGTCAAGTTTGAACAACCAGAGACACCTCAACCAGCACCTCCAGCTGAGCCTCAGCAAGCTTCATCTTCTGATCCTAGGCAGGGTCAAACTCCCTCTCCTTCTGAACCTGTGAGGGAGGAACACCCAACTGAGAAAGACACTGATGATCAACATGGTGCTGCAGACCAGTCTTCTCAGTTAAAGTCATCTAAGAGGAAGAAGAGAATGGCTTCTAAACCAAAGACTAAGAAGAAGAAGCCAAAGTCATCTACCTCTGCACCTCAGGCTGAATCAGATCAACCTGAGGAAGTGCATGATGAGGCAGCCCAATCAACTCCTATTCAAGTGGCTCCTCTAACTACTGAGACACCCATCTTGTCCTGGACTTACTCTACCAATCCAGAAAGATGGAATGTTATCAGAGATCAAGGTGTTGAGAATGTCTACTCATGGCAAGACATAATCAACTTACCTCTGCATGATCTCTTTGAGATGAGAAGATACTATGAGAGTCTTGATGATCCTGACCATCTAATGAAGAAAGGAATGGTCTTGATTGTACTGAAGACTACCAACATTTGAAGATCTTCTAAGTGTTTTGGTAGCATCAGCCTAGGGGGAGTTTGTAAGGATTCCTTAAGTCTGATGCAACCCAAAACATCCTAAGTGTCTCAGCAACATGCACTAAGTACTGAAGTGAAGAATGCTTCGGAAGTTTTACACAATGCATTAGAAAATACTCTAAGTGTAAAATCTTCCGAAGCCAAGACCAATATCTTCCGAAGCCAAACATGAAGTCTTCCGAAGCTTCAGAGACAAAGTCTTCCGAAGCTTCAACCTATGAAGACAGATTTCTTCCGAAGACTTTTAGTACACATGCTTTATCTGATGTACTGTTCCATAAAGCACCTTTTCCGCTGCATCTCTGTAAAGTCACCAACTTACATGAGTTGGTGAAAAGGTCCATGCTTTTGGTAACTGTACATTGAGGTCTTGAGTCTGTAACTTTCCACTTTATGTACTTTATCCTTTTTGTAATGTATAAGGATGTGAGCTATGGCATGTCATAGTCACAAGGTCAAAAGGCAGATATGCCTTTTGATCCTACAATTGATTTTGTTAGTGTCTAGTCAATTGTATCCAGCTGGCTTTCAAAGTATAGCCGGCTGTAGGTTGTAGTATAAGTATTTCAAGTTCTTGTATCTTTCTTTATGCTTTGTAACACTTGTAAAAGAACTTGAGAAAGCAATATACTGCCTCCTTGAAACCCATACTCTCTTGTTCTGTCTCTTGCTTTACTTGTGTTCTTTGTATCACTTTGTTAACCCAGTCCACTGTTTGATTAAAGTTTAGTTAATCTCCTCATTGTGTTGTTGTGTTGTAATTGTGTTTAAGCCCTTAAACGGTCCTGCACTGATGACTACTCAAGATTCTCTTGGGTAATGTTTCTGAAGTCCAAATCAGAAACATTTGAGTTATTCAAGGAGTTAGTAACCACACTGAAATCTCTCTACAAGCTGAAGGTGAGACAAGTACGCTCAGACAACGGGACTGAATTCAAGAATCAGTGGATGGAGGCTTACTGCAAGGAAAAGGGAATTGTGCATCAATTCACTTCTGCCTACACGCCTCAGATGAATGGTGTTGCTGAGAGAAAGAACAGAAGCTTGATAGAGACAGCACGAACAATGCTGACAGACTCGAAACTGCCTATCCAATTCTGGAATGAGGCAGTGGCAAATGCATGTTATACATTGAATCGAGTTCTGATAGTCAAGCGCCACGGAAAGACATGTTACGAGCTACTACAACGACGTAAACCTAATCTGGAGTATCTCGAACCATTTGGCGCGCCGTGCACACTTCTGAAGAAGACTCAAGAAGGTAAATTCAGCAAGAAGGCTGATGAAGGAATCTTCTTAGGATACAACATACCGAACAAGAGAGTTTACAACAACTCAACGTGTTTAGTAGAAGTATGGTGTAATGTTGATGTTTAGAGATATACCACACCACCTACTGGCAAAGGACCCGTCTACTTTTTCGACTATGATGGATTCTTCAAGTCCTTCAACATCCCTATCTCTCCTTCTGATGACGAGTTGGCTACTCGAATGATGTATGATATCTTGAATACACCATCTCTTGATTCAACATCATCGAGCTCACAAGAAGAATCATCTAATCAGTCAGGGGGAGTAGTCGACGAAAGTGACTCCTCCTCAGAAGATGAAGCTGAAGAAGATGACCAGAACAGTCAGGAGGAACAGGTTCCAGTTCCTGAAAGTCCACAAGCATCTAACAGTGATGCTCCTTCGACATCGGAACCTCAAACTCCTTCTACCTCATATGCAGAACCAAATGTTCATAATCTTGGCTCTAAGGTAGCTGTTCCTACTACTCCAGGATCACGTCTAAACGTCTATCATCCCCTAGACAATGTCATTAGGATGTCAGATCAGGAGTACAAACCCGAAATCAGCTATACTCAGCTGATTATGCCTCTGTTGTGGAAAAAGGATACATTCATGATGGTGCTTATCGGTGTTTTGTCTCGCAGTTTGAGCCAAAATATGTCAGTGAAGCACTGAATGATGAGGCGTGGGTGAGTGCCATGCAAGAAGAACTTCTTCAGTTTAAGAAGTTAGGTGTATGGACACTGGTAGATAGACCTAAAGGTGCTAAGGTCATTGGCACCAAATGGGTCTTGAAATGCAAGAAGGATGACCAAGGGGTCATTATCAGAAACAAGGCTCGACTGGTGGTTCAGGGATTTCGCCAAGTCGAGGGGATTGACTACAATGAAGTGTTTGCACCCGTGGCAAGGATGGAAGCCATCCGTATCTTCCTTGCCTATGCATCGTATATGAAGATTAAAGTCTATCAATTACATGTGAAGAGTGCATTCCTTCATGGGGAAATAAGAGAAACTGTCTAAGTCAGTCAACCCGAGGGATTTGAAGATCCTTATCATCGGGACAGAATTTACAAACTCGACAAGGCCTTATACGGGCTCCATCAAGCTCCAAGGGCCTGGTAAGAGAAACTCTCAACTCATCTTGTGAAACACGGCTTTCGCGGGGGAGTTATTGACTGCACGCTGTTCATCAAAGAAAAAGATGGAGACCTACTGCTAGTACAGATCTATGTCGATGACATAATCTTCGGTTCAAAGAACGAAGAATTATGCAAAGATTTTAAGCAGTTATGAAGAAAGAGTTTGAGATGAGTGCTATGGGGGAGATGAAATTCTTTCTCGGGTTACAGGTGGATCAGACCCCAAATGGGATATTTCTACATCAGACCAAGTATGTGGGAGACATTCTCAGTCGGTTGACATGGAGAATGCTTCTGCTGCTGGGACTCCACTTGCTACAAATCATGATATAGCACCTGATGAAAATGGAGATCTGGTAGATGCCACAATGTATCGAGGAATGATTGGATCCCTTATGTATCTCACAGCCTCAAGACCTGATATCATGTATGCTACATGTTTATGTTCTAGATATCAGGCTAAGCCTACGGTTAACCATCTGATCGGGGTCAAGAGGATATTTTGTTATCTGAAGGGTACACCCACACTTGGGTTGTGGTATCCTCATGATGATGACTTTGAGCTCACGGCATATAGTGACTCGGATTACGGGGGCTACAAGATGAACTACAAGTCTACATCAGCAGGGTGTCAATTTTTTGGGAGGAGATTAGTTACCTGGCAGTGTAAGAAGCAGACCTCGGTTGCATTGTCAACCTGTGAAGCCGAATACGTTGCTGCTGCAAGTTGCTGTTCTCAAATCCATTGGATTCAACAGCAAATGCGGGATTATGGTTTAAAGTTTTCTTCTACTCCTATCTTTGTTGATAACTCTGCTGCAATTGCAGTAACTAAAAATCCAGTACAGCATCCAAAGACCAAACACATCGGTATTAAATACCATTTTATAAGAGACTGTTTTGAAAAGAACTTAATCGATGTGGTAAAAATTAATACTGATTTTCAACGCGCTGACCTCTATACAAAAGCCTTTGATAAACCACGTTTTCTATATTTGTTAGAGGTCAACGACGTTAAAAAGAAAAGTGATGTTATTCCTGATGATGATCATGTGTAGTCCGATGTAGTATAGTTAATTTTTCTTTTTTATTTTCTTTATTTATTTTATGTTTTGTTTAAATTAAATTCATGTTATCTAGCTGTCTATTAAAATCCTAAAATAATTAAACCAGTTATGATTTTAGAATTTTAGGGGGAGAATAAGTCAGCCAGTAACATTAAAAAAAAAAGAAAAACGAGGGAGAAGGAGTGGATAGCTGATATAAGGTAGATCGTATCTGTGATACCGATTCAAACCCTTTGGAAAATGATAGTACACAGGAACAAATCAAGAGGGACTTTAAAATTTAATTTAGAAAAGATGCAAAGTTCAAAGTATAAGTCTGTGTAGTCTGAGCAATATAAAAAGGAAAGATGATAGAAAAACTGGTAACTACTAAGGTAACACAACGAAAGTAGACCTAGAGGTTGCTAGACCACAAATGATATGTCGGTAGATTCAACACAATAGATGATTAGACCTGACTGGTGATCTCAAGATCAAACTAAGTTGTTCAACTGACTGTGGGCTTCCATCTTGTCACTGGTTAACACAATCAACAATATTCCAATAAGGGGTAATGAGCATGTAAACGCCACAAATGTGTGCGGATGACCATAAATAGAGCAAAGCACGAAAAAAATGAAAGACAAATGCTATCAAGCTAATGACTTATGTTGTTGGTGCATTCTGTGCAAAAGAAAATTAAGCTGCTCTAACAAGAAGATAGGTTGTGTGCCTCTCTGCTGTGCGATGGCACTGACCTGAGGATAAGCATAACCTAGATATTCTAGAATTCATTGTTATTTGCTGCCTCTCTGCTGTGTGATGGCACTAACCTGAGGATTGGCTTCTCTTTTAAAGCTCTAAGAATAGTCTCTTCTTGTAAAAATACCCGTAGACCGCTCAAAAGCTCCTGAGGAATGTTGATTACCATATAAGTGTGGGATCCACAAATGTTAGTTGAAATAATTAAATCTAAAACTATCACCAGTCTGTGTCAAAAGTCTGTGTATGGATTTAAGAGGACAAATATACTGACAATCATTGTGGCTGCAATTCTTGAAAGTTCAAATCAATGTGGGAATCTAATAGTACCAGTATGATTTCCTAAATTTGCAAATGACTCTGGATGAAAACCAAGAATTAAGCATCAAAAGGTTTTGATAACAAGTCCCAAAATGATTTGACTTGCCTGTATGATTCCAAAATTGAATTGGTCCAGGTGTGGTCAAACTAAATAAAAGCTACCTATTCTTGAACCAAATCCAGTAGATGTCTATCTTAGGATTTATCTCTCACAAAAAGTCAAAAACAAGTTTAATTTTTGTATTTTAGTTTAAGGTTCTAGTTTTTTTTAGTCATTTCAGTTTGTTTGTTTGTTGGACTACATCATGAAAATCAGTATGGGATTAACTCACCTAAAAAGGTCATGTCTGAGATGACCACATGTGTTTTCAAAGTGTTTAAAAGGATCACGTCTGAGGTGATCAAAGGTTTTCAAGTTAAAATGATCATGTCTGAGATGATCAAATGAGCATAATGTTAATTTCAACAGTTAAAAGGGGTTTAAATGTTAAATGTTCAAAATGGCAGAAAATTAAATAAGTATGACCCATTCGCACGAATGGACCATCCGTATGGACTTATCATACGAATGGGAGCCATTCGTACGAATGGACCATGAGTATGGACCATCCAACCGAATGGCCCATACGATTGGCCCAGTCGGATGCTTAAGAGCGAACGAATGAGTTAGTCGCATGACTGAGATCCAGTCGGACGACTGAAGAAGGGCGACTGAACCAATCGCACGACTGAGGCCCACTCGCACGACTGAAAGGTGCATATGAGCCCAGTCGCACGATTGAATTTAGGGTTAGTATAAATAGAGGGAGAGTCGGTCGCAGAGACTCACCACCCTCAATTTAACCCTAAATCGCACGAACTAAAGTCACTCTGCCCAAATTTCATTTGATCTCTATAAACCCACGTTTCTTGCATACTGACCATTTACATCGATTCTACAGGTAATTTGCGGTGAAGAAACACTACAACAACATTCAATTTGACACTGAATCTGAAAAATTAGACCCGTTAAACAACCGAGACTTAAGGGACTAAATAACCTAACTAAACGACTCAAACAAAAGAAATTAAAGATGTTAGGTGTTATACGAATGGATTGCGAGTCTAATGAACCAGAACATGAAGTCTAAAACTCAAAATTGGTGAAAAATTGAATTTGAATTGAACAGTCAGTACATCATGCGAATGGACAGGTTGATGAACTTCAGTCGCACGACTGAAGGGTGCGAACTGCTTAACCGCACGACTGAACCATGCGTATGAGTTCAGTCGCACGACTGGTGTAACCGGATGAGGTTACATACGCATGAGTCCAGTCGCACTCTCAGTCGTACGCATGGGATCATTCGCACGACTGAATCCCAGTCGCACTGTTCAGTCGCACGACTGATCTCAATCGCACAACCTAAATCACATGACAGAAAGAATTTTTCTGAAATTCCAAGTGTTTTCATGACACTCTCAGCCAATGGTACTAATGTTTACTTTGTTTGTGTAACAGATGGCGAGTCGATGGACTATGAGTACGAAGCACAATATCTGTGCTCATCTGGATCTGACATCCAGGAATGCTGCTGATTTTTCGGGCATTATCACCTTCTTAAGGAGGTCGAGGATTGCACATGCCATATCTGCTCCCTGTACTCCTTATCGGTCCATTCAGCAGGCCTTCTGGGAAGGTGCTACAGTTGATAGATCCTCTGAGCCTCACTGCATCAGAAGTACCATCTTTGGAGAGGCTATAGCTATTACAGAGGAGGACCTAAGGATAGTGTTACAGTTGGGGGACGACGCTGATTGTCCGACTAGATTACACCCCCTCACTATCAGAGGATGCTTTCTTAGAGCCAAGTACTCTGGGGACATCAATGCTGGGGTGCTCAATAAGAGCAACCTCTGTCCCCAGTTTAAGTATCTTGCGCACGTGCTGCTAAAGTGTATAGCTTCCAGGAAGGGAGGTTTTGATGAGCTTTCCGACCAGATCCAGAACGCGTATGTTGCGTTGGTGCTGAACCACCCGTTCAGCTTCTCCAAGATGATCTTCACCTACCTGGTGGAGAACATCGAGGGGAAAGGGAAGGAGGGCTTCTGTATGTACCCGAGCTTTATGCAGATGATCATAGACCAGAAGCTCCCCTCCCTGCCAAAGGAGAAGGATGATGCTGTTGTACTTGAGGTGATGGATGACACCACATTGGGGAGGATGAAGGTATACAGGGGGAAGCAGGTGAAACCCCCTGTCAGGAGATTGTTTGGGCATCTGGCCCAGGAGGACAACGTGGTGCCAGCCAGGAGGAAGTGGCACCACGACGATAGTGATTCTGATGTGGAGCAGATTGCTCTACCCACCCATGATTCAGACGATGATGACAGTGGGGATGCTGGAGATGATATGCCTATTCCATCGAGGGGCACAGCTACAGATGTTATACCTCCAGTATCTGCCCCAACAGGTGACATAGCTGAGTCGGCGGGTTTCCACCAGGACTTTATTCCTGGTGAGGAGGAAGACGAGTCTGATGAGGAGCCTTTGACGAGGACTGTGGGAAGCAAGGTTGTTCCCACAGAGCATGGACTCAGGGCGGTTGGTGAACGCCCCAAGGATTCGGGAGAGACAGCTACGGATCCTAACTATGCTCCTGAGCCATCTGGCCGTGTTCTAGGGGGAGCATCCACCTCGACTGGATCGAGGAAGAAAAGGATGGCTCAGCCCCACGGCCAGAAGAAGAAGAAGAGAAGACTCACCTTCGTCACCACCACAGCCACCACAGCTACCACCACTACTACCACCCCTACAGCCACACCATCCACCACCACAGCCACCACAGCTACCACTACCACCACCACACCTCCCACCACTGTACATATGCCAACCACCACCATATCTTTCACTCCTACATCACCTCCACTATCTCACAGACCCAACCCCATCTTCACCACAGCCACCACCACCACTACTAGCCACCAAGCAGGACCCTCTTCACATCCCTCACATATATACGGATCACCTCTACCTCCAATTAGGGTAGAGGAACAGCTTTCAGCGCTGAACCGGATGGTGATGCGTTTGTTAGCTGCTGATGAGGAGAAGACAGCGCAGATCCGTCACCTGACAGATCTTACTGCAACGCAGTCTCAGCAGATCTCGGAGCAGGCTCGGTTGATTGAGGAGCAGGCCCAACAAATGGCTGCTCAGAGCCACGAGATCGCCCAACTCCAAGAGCACAGTGTCACATCTGCTAAGAAGATTGAGGAGTTGGAAGAGGCTAAGAAGACCATCATGCTAAAGCTTAAGGGATCTAAAGATGAGCCACTGAAGATTAAAGAGGGAGATGGAGATGATGGTGATGATGATGATGAGGATGATGATGAGGACGATGATGATGAGACTGAGGATGATGAGGGATTGAGGAAGAGAGGACAAAGGAGAGGAATGAGGATGATGATGAACAAGGAGGAGATGCAGCTGCATCTGCCTCTGCTCAAGGTCAGGAAAGGAGATCTAAGAAGAACCAAGACCAACGAGCTTCCTCCTCTGCTCCACCAAGCGATGATCCAGTGATCCAAGACAAAAGTAATGATTAGATGTCTATGTATTTGATTACTTTTGTATTTGAATCATGTATTTAAACTATGTATTCGATGTTTATATTAAGATTAATGCATTTTGTCTTGATTATTAACTAATGATTGATGTTGAATGTTTAAATCAAACAGATCCAAACTATCAAAGGGATGAATTCGATGTTGCTCCCCTTCAGCAGGTCAAGACTCAGTTAACTATGATTCTTGATCTGCAAGGGATCGTCAGGAGGTCGGTGAGTTATACCCCTGAAGAAGGGGAAATAATTCACGATCTATCAAATGAGCAACTAGCTGAGATCTTCAAGCTAAATCCCGATGAGATTGTAAAGGATGCTCCAACATGTGACTCGACAAGTGACGAAGAGCTAAACGATGTTGATGAAATAGAGATAGAAGATGTCACAGCCGAGCACTACCCTCAGTATGTTGACAACGAGGGAAATGTGGTCCCCAATCTGGGTGAATCCCTTGTCAGTGATACGTTTGAGGTGCTAGATAAGATGGAGCAGGAGTCTGAAAAGACAGAAGGAACGGCCCAAGCCTCAAACGATGATGTTGACATCCAAAGGCTGAATGGGCTGCTTGTTTTAAGGAAGTTCGAGCCCAACGCGCTGCACCTAAACAGGACGCCTACACCAAACTCTACAGAGTCAAGAAACATCATAAGGTGTCGGGCAGGATTATAGCGTGGGCATATTTTGAGGACCTAAACGTCTATGCAGTTAAGAGGGAGAAGGGCATAGAGTACTTTAGATTTCCACAATGATCTAAAGACTCTACCAGGTTTTGAGCTCAACCAGCTGGCCAAACTGAAGCTGTTGTATGCTGACCCAAGAAAGATGTCAGGCTGGTTTGAGCTGCCCTAAGGAAGGAGTACCACACCAGGTGGGTTAACTTCAGACCCCAACAGCCTACAAGGTACATCAGAAGGTCTGAAGTTGATGCCATTACTGGAAAGCCAAAGATAGTGCTGAAGTGGAGTCCTCCGCGCACGATGTCAAGAATCCCTCTAAGGGAAATGCCACAGGACTTCACTCCACACTTTAAGTGGTGGTACTACGATTGGAGGACAGGAGAAGCGGTCATAGTCCTAAACAAAGAGGGCCAAATGGATACTATCAGGGTATTTGACCCAATGTGGCTTACCAACTTGTCAGCTAATGATGTCTACACTCTATACAAGTGGCCACTGTTCTATGACACGCAGGATATAGTACAAGCCCTCCAGTTCCAGAACGTCATAAGACTCTGTTTTGCATTTGAGATTCACGCAGGAGTCACAAAAGAGGATAAGTACAAGAAGTATGAGGAGGTAATGCAGAAAACAAGACATTAGAGAGATCTAGGTCCAAGGGGGAGTTTGTTGATACATGTATGTACCTAGATCAGGATATGAATGTAATAGATCTTGTTTGTCTGATTCTGATGTAATGTTTGGAATGATTAATGAAATGATATTGGTTGTTTGTGATTTATGATGTCTTATTTCATTAATGAGTCGATGTTGAATTGGTTAATTAGGTTTGTGGTTGTTTGAATTGTTACACATAATGTTATATTAATTAATACATTCAAACTTAACAAAATGAAGTTCTCATGCGAATGGCCCATACGAATGGACCATACGCATGAATAACTTCAGGCGAATGACTCAGTCGCACGACTGAACCAGGAGACTGGATCAGTCGTATGATTGTAACATGAGATTGGCTCAGTCGCACGACTGAACACTCAGTCGTGCGGATGGATCAACCGCATGGTTCAATCGCACGACTGAACCATACTAATGGTTCAGTCGCCCGAATGAACAACCCTAACCTATAAATACCACCTAATTCGTGGAAAAACGTAAGCATTCATTCTATTATGATTCCAGACGTACCCTAGCCGTCCAGAAGCCTCCAAGTTCATACTCCAAGTTCATAGAACGCTGTAGATCGATTCCTAATCGATTCTTAACGTTTGATTCAATACTTTATTGATTCTACGTGCGTTCTCACTGATTGGATCGCCAATCAAATAGGATTCCGCACTATTTGATTTGGTTTACACGTTAATCATTCTGTATTTCGTTCAAATACCAGGTCCTAACAGAGGACAAGTTTGGATAAGCAGTTTAGCCAATCTACAATTGATTAGATAATAGTTGGAAAAATTACACACAACAAATAACAGCACATAAATTGTATCACCAAGATACAACTAAACAACAATTCACACATAGAACAACTATCAAGTACTCACAACGCATCCAACACTAGCGCAAGGAACCAAAAATAAGTTCACAAAAACTGAAAAATATACTCAATAGAGAATAAATGTTAAGAAATATAAAAAACAATTAAAGGGAACCCTTATCTATAGTCCAAATATTAGCGCCAATGGTCAAGTGATTCCCATAGGGACATGCTACAGAGAAGGATAGAAACCTTAGAGTAATATAGCCCGACTATAACAACATCAAATAAATTCTGAGCAATCTTTAACGAAGAGCTCACAAAACATGAGCTGAATTATACATAAATAGTAAATGCCCTTGTTTAATCCTAAAAGTGTCTACAAGTAGAAAAAGAGTTCAACATCTTTGGTGTTATGTTATGCACCGACCACCCAGGATATGAGCATGTCTCTTCTGAACTTCCAATTTAAGATTTTTTTATATAAAAAAACTTAGGGTTTTGTTTGTGGAACGCCCTAAGATATCAGATCTATTTGAATCTAAGTAGATCTGATTATTCATATAGATCTAATTAGAACTAAATAAATCTTATTTAAATCTGATATCAAGAATGGTTAATACCAAAGATACTTAGGGTTTACCAAATAATGATGAGAATAGTATATTTCTTCGTATTTGTTCAAAGAATATATTGCCTTTAAACTACTGCCAAAACTTTATCGAGTAAAAACAATTCAATTACGTTTTTCAAAACACGTTTTTGTTCTAGAAACAATGAAAAGAGCAATGAGGTTGTGAGACCATATCAACAGGACTCGATTTCACCATTTATGTAATCATAAACTCATATAATCTCAAAACTGATAAAGACGTTTTGAACAAAACCAACAAGGAACATTAAAATGATAGAAGAATCAGACATCGTAAAACAAAAAAAAAACTACCTACAATGATGCATTGCGGATTTTGACCTAATACAACTTTTTTAGAAGAACCCTAATGAAGTGTGCGTAGAGAAAATCTAAGAGACTAAAGTAGTCCCTCTTCGTTTATAACGACCGTACAACAACAACCCTAATTTACCCATTTGCCATTTGCTCATTACGTATTAGTCCACCTAACGAGTGTAACCTAGTCACAAAGCGTAAGTCTATTAACCTTCAAACCTAACTCGTATATTCGTATCACAACAATTAAAACAAAAATAATAACTTTTTAAAATATATTCTAGTTGAGTTTTATTTATGTATACACTTTAAACAATACTCTACTGAAAATAAAATAATCAATGTAGATGGATGTAGGCTACCTCAATGTTTTTTGTATTATCTAAGTTGATAATGTTTTGATAGTTAAGTTTGACGGTGACTAACCAAAGAGAGACATGTGATTGGGTAGACCATGTTGAAGGGCATTCATGTGAGATCATTTATGCGTCCTGTTCCACGTGTTGTCTATAAAAATCTACCCTATCTTTTCTTATTCATATTTATATTCTTTCCATATATAATATAACTAAATTGTTTCAAAAACACTAATAATACTATTTTGGAATATACGTCTGAAATAATAGATTTTTCATCATCTTAAAATAAAAAGATAAGAGGGTTTAGGTTAACGATTAACCTAAGCATAACTCGTATGTTATTTATATCAAACTAGTTTTAGTCTCTTGTCACGTAGCGACACATATAATATTTTTCGTAGTTATATTTGTCATTAACGTCTGTATATTTTGAAATGTCAATACAACAGTAGTGTTATAATTTGTAAACAAAGTTAAAAGAAAAATAAAATGCTTTTACTGACTAAAACAAAACGTTAAAAAGATCAACAAAAGAAAACAAGCAAAAACATTTGGAAAAATGTAAGTTAAAAAGTTTGAGTTAAAAAAAAGAAAAAGAAAATTTAAAAACTAACAATAGAATTAAGCGAAAGCAGGGAGAAAAAATTAAAACTCCTACCTCATGTTCAAACTTCGATGCCGGGGGAAGAAACTCACACGCATATAAGCAGATCATTCACTTTGTTGTTAAATGGTCACATTAAAGTCTATTTGTTATATGGTAATGAACAAATGAATAAAATAGATAAGAGAATAGAATTACTAATGGATTCAAATAAATACATTTTATTGTTATTTTTGTTTATCCTAAAAGAATTGAATGATTTATTATTTTGTATTGTTTGTTAGATAGTAAAAGACGAATGAATGAAATACAAAAATGCTTATGGTAGTGACGATTGGTAGTGGTCGATTTGGTGTTAGTGGTGGTCGTTGGTAATTGGTGGTGGTGGTGGCCGGAGGTGGCGGTTGCCGGTGGTGGTAGGCGTGATGTTTGTGGTGGCCGGTGGTGATTGGTGGTGGTGTCCGATGGTGATGATCATGGTGGTGGTGGTGATGGGTGGTGATGGGGGCCGGTGGTGACGGTGGTGGTGGTCGGTGTGGGCCGATCCTTGTGATCGATGGTCATGGGGGTGGTGGTTGTGGTGTCCGGTTGCAGTAGTGGTCAATGGTGGTGGTGGTGGGAGGTGATTGGTGGTGGTAGGTGGGCGCCAATCTTGGTGGCCGGTGGTGGTGGGTTTGATGGTCGTTGGTTGTGGTTGTGCTGGTGGGCATGTGGTGGGGGTGGTGGCAGTGGCTGTTGTTGTGATGGTGGGTGGGTGGATGGTGGTTGTGGTGGTGGTGACTCCATAGAAGAAAGAATAGAACGAACATAAAATAAATGGAATGGATGGAATGAATTTGGTTTGTGTAGAGGAAATGAGATTACTTTGTAATATTTCATTCGATTCTCTTCATTAACCAAATATGTTTTGTATTCATTCACACTTAATAATTCAGTTCATTCCGGCTCTAATTCATGCATATCACTGAAGAAAACGATGAAGAAGGAAAAATAACCAAAACATTAACAGAGTTGCAATTATTTAAGCTGAATATCACTTATGGCAGAATCAAAAATAGTTGATCAATAAATTGTAAACACGTTGCAAATATGCATAAAGTTGTAATCATGGTAATATGCAATGTTTTCAGAACCGGATCGGACGTCGAACCGGACACCTTACTGGTTTGGTGGTCGGATCGGTTGGACCGGATTTAACTATATTTTAATTATATTTATATATGTAATTAAATATTTGTTAGAAATAACTAATAAGGGTGTGAAAGGGAGTTTCTCTAACACCCTTGTCCCACATTGGTGTGACAAATGAAGCATTATGTGTTTATATGTGATAACAAGGTGAAAGGTATTGAATGTCTTTATGATACCTTTTACACCATGACCTACCCGCGCGCAGGGGGGGTGCAAAAACGAGTTTCTGGCTGGAAAATCTGGGTCGCCCACGCACGACATGCGGACACGAATGCCGTTCGCGTGAAGCCGATTTTTTGCTTTTTTTGCTCTTAATTTATGGTTTAACACCCCGTTTTTACCCATTAAAATAAAAAACAAAAAAAACAAAAAAAAAAAGAAAAGAAAATCCGGTCCGAACCGGTCCGGTTTTCCCGGTCCGACCATCGGCTCGGGATGAACCGGCCGGTTCAACCTCACACAAACGAATCACCCCAGAACGGACCGGACCAGGCACCGAATCCTGGCCGAACCGGTCAGACCGGCAGGTACGATCCGGTCTTAACAACATTGGTAATATGTTGTAACAGAGTTGTAAACAAATTAACAAATTCGACAAATAAATCTTTTATACTAATAAAATAATGTTTTTTTTGACACATGACGCAATTAAGATTTTCTAAATCATCTTTACCCGTTTCTCTTTTAATAAATAATTGCATTGACTACTAATAATTTTTTTAATTCTTTTAAGATTAATATTTTTATAAATTAAGAAAGAGATATATCTATAAATGTAATTTCTAAATAAACAACTTGTATAAGATAAGAAATTCTTCTAAACTATCAAACTTTTTATAAAAAATATGAAATGTTTTTAAACTTGTGTTTCAAAAAAAAAAATTTTTATTATGAACAAAAATAACTAAAATTCAAAGTTCTAATAAGAAAACTTTTAAAAATGATATTTTTTATAAAACGGTTGGTTTTTAAACAAATGTTTAAAATTAACTTTTAAAGAAATGAAAAATAAAGTTTAAAAAATAAAATCGTTGTTTTATTACTTAAAATCCTTACTCGTACATAGTCTCAATAATAGCATATATCAAGGTATTGTTTTATAATTCATTATTTTTTGTTACTAACTTATATAATATATATTTATTCAATCCGTATAGTACACGAGATACTAACCTAATATATGAACCTTTCTACATAAAGTTATAAACGAGTTTCTATTACAAATTAAACAACATTTATTCATTCAACATATTAGCTATGTAAACTCAAATCTAAGAGTCTGGTCAACCAATTCCCTAATTGTTTTCGTGTAAGATTTCCAGGCGTATTAGACAGACTTGTTGCCACTAGTTATCAACAACTACATTAACATGCTCTAAAAATACCTTGAACGTTTCTATTTCTGTAACTAAAACTGAAGCATTACTTTTATCAGACGCAAGAAAGTGACTAAGGTGGTTTTTGCTTTTCTAAAAGTTGTCTGCGGCGCGCAAATATTGTCATCTGCATGTGCTTGTTTTTTCCGAAACATTTTATTAAAAAACAACCGTGCGAGCTTTTTTTGATGTAGATTTAACTCAACACTTTTAAGGTGTGCAGAGGGTTAAACAACATCACTCACCACAATGACCACCGACAACCGACTACCACCACCCACCGTCCACCACCACCCACTGTCTACCATCACCACCACCACCGTCTAGCATCGTCTTCCACCACCATCGTCCGTACACCACCACCCAGTTATTTTAGCAGTTTATAGACGCTAAATAACATACACTTTTTTTTTGTTTTTGCAAACTGCTGAGGTTTGGTTCACATATTATTCTATAGATGTTTGCAGATGTGTTATGTAGACTGCAGACATTTTACTTCTTAAAAAACAAACTGCACCTAACATGTTAATAAGTTATTATTTTTTACGTATAAGATATTTGGTAAAAGTTATTGTTAATTTTATTATATTTATAACCTAAGTACACGATTTATCTTCTCTAGAAATGATAAAATTTTCATCCATAAAATGTATAAAAGAATAACATGGATGACAATAATACTTTTTATAAGCTACTTGATACAAAATAACACTTATCTTTAATATCAAAATTTGTTGCAAATTTACACCGTTTTCTCTATCTTATACGATATGAGTATTTACATATATATTAACTGGTGACAGGATGAACAGTCATTTTTTTGTCTTATATAAGAGATTTCTCCCAAACCCCACCGGATACCTCCTTTTCACTGGTTGCCGATGTTGTTCTCCGGCGCTCTCGCCGCCGGCGGTGGATTGCACCCGGCCTCATGGTCGCGGTGGCGACGGTGGTTATGGGTGTTGGGTCGGATTTTGTTGTTGTTTGTGATGGTGGCACCGGTAGTGGGCCTGGTCGCCGCTTCGCCGTATTTTGGTTTTGGGGTGGAGCAGGTGGCGGTCCTTTACCGCTAATGGTGGACGTCGGTAGTGGGGCAACTGTGAATCTTGCCTCATCGTTGTTGTCTCTTCTCGATACCCTGTTAGGGTTTTCAGATCTACACCGGACGGCCAAGGCTATGGTGGCGGTGGGGTTACTATTATGCCCGGTATATGTCCCAGTCTCCGTCACCACCGACGGTATCACCCACTGAAACGGGTGTTCTCCGCCGGTGCATGCCCTCGACTATCCGCCCTTCGACATTGTCGCCTTCGGTGGCTCTCCACCACCTTGCGTTCGATGTCGATGGTGGTGGTAGCGAAGTGGTAATGATGGTCATGTTCGACAGGGTTTGGTTCCCTGTCTTTTCTTGTGACGATGGCGTGCGTTGTCTCGATGTTGCCGTGACCCAATTTGGGTTTTCAGATCTGCATTTTGAGTGTTGTTCATGGTTGTTGGCTATCGCTATTGATGCAACCCATTTAGGGTTTTCAGATCTGCATTTTTGGGTTTTTGTTGTTGGCCGTGGGCCGACGCCATTAATGATGGTATCGTCGGTCTTCGGCCGGCGCGTGACATGCCTCTCTGATTGCTGCTCGCCGACCGACTTTTATGCCTATTTTGGACTCGCCCGGCGTCGATGTTGGCGGTGGCGACGGTAGTGGTTGCGCCAATAACCCTTATGTTGACCCATGTTTGAATGGATAGTTATTTACTTATTTCAGAGG
This sequence comes from Flaveria ramosissima, assembly GCA_025215565.1. Classification (NCBI taxonomy): domain Eukaryota; kingdom Viridiplantae; phylum Streptophyta; class Magnoliopsida; order Asterales; family Asteraceae; genus Flaveria; species Flaveria ramosissima. Next base: position 17,523,110 of record CM046032.1, on the reverse strand, counting down.
TATGATGTCGATGACGATGGATCACACATCATCTGAGACCGGTTGTAAGTTGACACATCGTTGTTTAAGCATCGTATTTGTGTTTACCTGCTGATGATACCGTTGGTTTTGGTAGGCGATGATGATGTCAAAAGATGATTAGTTCGTTGTCATGGCGTGGTGAACCGAAGTGTTTGCAGCCACAACGGACAACATCGTTTTTCTGAGCCTGATTTCTTTATCTGAGACAACGCGCGCAACGCGCGTGTTCGGGAACATACTAGTTGACTTTATTTATGATTTCATTTATTATTTACTTGTATTAGTAGTGGAAGTTAAAATTTATTTTGCGTATATATTTTTTAATGATGTGAGAAATACCTAAAGAGGTAATACAAGGCTACAAGATTAGTTAATAGAAAAAGAAGCATCATTTGGGCTAATCCACCACAAGGTTGCTTGCTCTAGTCTTGATTCAAAGGACAAAGTGTTGATATGCTTAACCTAACTAACCCACGGGTAATCTTTTTCTTCTTTTTGTCAACACAAGTGAACTTATGCAAGTGCATTAAATCCTCAAAAGTAAAAGCAAACACAAGAAGCGCTTTGTACTAAGCTCCAACCCAACTCCATATATGATTTTATTATCATTATATAATCACTTTTGACACAACCTGTTTTAACCGTAATGACTCTGTAAGATTATACACTATGCAACTGTGTTTGGTCTGTTTTTCTAGCCAACAATCTGCAATTGTATTTCTTCAACTTCTTTCTATTCGACCACACAGTACTAAACAAATGAGCTTCACTGACGGATGATTCAGTCGATGATCCGTGGATAAAGTCAGTTACCGATGGAATTTCACAATAACCTTCAGTTCGAGGAACAGGCACAGGCAATCTAATTTGGAACAGATTGCTGATGGAATTTACCTAGGGGTCAGCAACAACCATGTTCATTAAATGATCATCAACAACTTTTAAAAAATCTAAGTGATCGTTTCCAACAGATCTGGTGGCATATTGGCAATGGAACATGTTGTAGGTATTCCATCATTAAGATTATTAAGTTAAACTTTAAATGATTCTAGCAAATAAATATAAACCGTAAACCTAGAAATAAATTACAATATACATCAAGTAAACCAAATAAAATATTCCTTACAATACGAAGTGTATACATCAAACAACGACACATCATGTATTAGATTGTAGTCACTATTTGAAACAACTCACATTTATTCAATTACAATTTAATTTATTCCTACTAATTCTTGTCTGTAAAAACTTTATAGTGTTAGGCCTTAATGAGCTATGTCATGTGTTGGAGAATTATATTGGCTACACAAATCCAAATCCGGTCATCATAACTCTATTTAGTCGATCCTATTGATTCCTATATATGAATACTCTATAGTGTTAAGACTTTGATTAACCAAATCACTGGTTGTTAACTTGTTACGGCTAGACAGTTCCACATTGAGGTGTAATAATTTAATTTACTCATGTTGATCCTTATATGTGAATATGTCATGTGTAGTAGGCTGTTTTGACTAAACAACTATAACAGACTGTATGATCTAATCCTACTGATCCATGTATGTGGATACTATATACTATTGGCCATTGATAGAACTTGTCATATGTTGATTAGTTGCTTTGACTGCTTAAAAAATATAAACTGTATTTCTAAATATTATATACTAATACATTTTACATTGATTAATATTGTTTAATTTTTATTTACACATTGTGATTCATGCTATACAACACTATATGCAAGTTAAGTTATAGCTTCTTGCACCTCCAGCACTTAACCTTCCATCTGTCATTTATCATTTTGATATTTGTAGTACTAGTCATGAACCTTATGGTGCAAACAACTAATGCATTGTTATTTAAGTTACACTTCTACCCTCAAGAACTTACACTTTAAGACTCTTCATGCTTACCTTTTACATCCAATAATTTTATAGCTTTTTCAACCCAATCATATTATGCCACATGTCACATTAATAATAACAAATAATGCATTGTTATTAAGTTACAATTTCTACCCTCAAGAACTTACACTTAAAACTCTTCGAACTTATCTTTTACGTCCAACAATTTTATAGTATTAACCCAATCATATTATGCCACATGACACATTGACATTGTTCTGGTTTTTTTCTTTTATAATCTAATACTAATAAATGATTACAATTCATGCCACTTGTCACTCTCTGCTTCAACCTTACATTCTTTTTTCCGCCCATTCTCATACAACCTAATTTTAAATTAGAAATTAATAATTCCTATTGTAACTTTTATACTTAAATTTTAATCCTGGGTTGAAATTGTAAACTTTTTCCTAAAACTTTGGAATTTATAATGCTCATTCGGTTGAATTCAAAAAATTTTAAAATTTAAATATATTAAATTTTTTCTACATTTTGAAATTGAATTTCAAAGTCTGTTGAATGTTTACGTATTGCAAAAAAAAATTGGTTCAACATTCAAAAATCAAAATTTTAAGTTTTTTTACCAATTCAAAAGAATATTTGATCTAGATTTTTTCCTATATAAAGATTGCTTCTATGCTCATTCCCTAATATTTTCCACTTTGAAAGTAAAAAAATTTCTTCTGATTATTTCTGTACTATCATCAAATATTTATTGAGTAAGTTCGTTTATTTATACTAAAAAATTATTATGTGAATTGTTGCTTGTTTTTTGTTGTTTGCTTCGTCTCGTGTTAGTACTTTTGTTATCAACACTCTTTTACATATGTCTTCTGCTCTTTATTTCTTATTTAAAAGACTTAGTTTTTTTATCAACTATGACAAATACTGCTCTTGTGTACACGAAAATGTCCATGTGTAGGAAAACAATTAATTGTCCATTTGAGTTAGTAAGTAAGCCTCAATATATTTTGTTAACGTTTTCGGACAGGTGTGGACATTAGTCATGAGCACGTAATATATAGATGGTCTTCCTTATGCGATTCAACTTAAAAATAATAAATTTTAATTACTATAAACATCTATAAAGTTTCAACCCGTGTAATACACGGGTCTATAAGCTAGTTTCTAAAATATAATGTTTCATAAAATTATCGAAATCATTATGACGTACTTATTTTTATCTACGTTTAGGTGTAAATATCGGTCCAACGAAGTTTTGCAAGACTATATACAAATCATCGAACCACAAGCGCAAATGCCCAAGTTGCGAAGCTACTTTAAGGGTTTTTTTTATTTCTTTTAGATATTTATAACATTTTTATTCAAATCCGGAATTACTGCACTTTCTTATATTTATCTGTATCTTGACATATGCGGGGTGATTAGTAATGCTCCGGGGATTTTAAAACTCCGTCGCAACACACATGTAAATTTACTAGTTACAAACAAATTACATTATATGTTATATTACACATACTTTGATCCTTACATGTGTCCACGAGTCCTACTGGCTAAATTTGATAAAAAGTGCAATCATAGGAAATTAATCCTGATATAGGCTAATTACCTCTGGATTTCTAGATAACTAGTTGCATCTTGATCTGCTATGTTCATATTAAAATACTCCTCATGCTCGAGTATTTAACTCTCAAGACCCCCAATCTTCTAACCAAACTCACTAACAATGATCTTTCATAATAGCTTTTTTGCCATATTTAAAATATAAGGATGGTTCTCTATTTGAACCTAAATTAAAATACTTGAAGTATACTAGACAATGATTATTTCAATTTAAAGAAAGCTTGAGGTTGGTATATATAGAATGTTTTATCGATGGACTATTCATCCAAAGGACCTAGACCAGCAAATGTTTATAAAAGGCCAAAGCAAGAATCCAATCCAACATGGGTAATGTGTTCCTTTAAAGACAACCACATTATACAATTTCCACTAAACATTTTTTGATGGTATTCATCAAATTGACATATTGCATTGGTAATCAAGTGGGTTTACCAATTTACCAATGAATTACCGAGTGTGTTACATTTTGAAAACAAACTATAAAATGGCCAGTATGTGTTTTTTTATGTATAAAAGTAGTGACATATCCCTATATATAGAGAGGTTAGAATCTTTGTATAACCACTTATAATTATAAAAAAAAAAAAAAGAACTGTGATTTACCTAAATGTAAATTTCAAATCATTGATTTACATACATGTAAACTAAGATGGTGATATTTAGCTATTTTATGTAGTTTATTATTTAGTTTTGATATATGTAAAACATGTAAAACAACTCAAATATCATTAGATTTACTTTAAGTTTATGTAAATCAATAGTCTTTTGATTTTTGATATAAAAATAGTTGTGTAATGATCTTGACCCATATAGAGAGTGAGAGAGTCTTTGATTTTCGATATAAAAATAGTTGTGTAATGAAGAGTCTAGAAGATACCAAAGATTATATTACACCAAAATAAATGAAAAGCTATCCACTTATCCTCTAATAGAAAACATAAATATAAATTATCCACCTATCCTTTGATATGCCCCCTCAAATTGGACTGCGGTACGTGCAGTATGGATCTAAGATAAGCATAACGAGTAGACGAAAACCCTCTAAGACAAATTATACCGTGATCAGTAAGTGCTTTTCTTTTTGTTCATACATAAGCCATCACATATCTCTATATATATTAAGAGAACATAATATATAGTTTTTGGTAGAGTAGGCTCCATTAGAGTTCTGAGGGTGATTCTCAGCAGACTACGTACTGTCACAAATAATTTATATTGAAGTGTCTCCAAGTGTTTGTGTAGGACACAGTTGTCGCTATGGGCGTTTCAAAAACCGAATAGTTTATTAAACCAATCAAATTGGTTTTGAAAGTTAAACCGATTCAACATTTTAAAAATCCAAATGAAATCAGAACTAAAACTAAACCAACACCGTTCGGGTATCTTAATTTTTTTTTACCAACTAGCTAGTATTGTTTTAACTGATTAGTTGCAGAAAGTTCAACCGATCAATTACCAAAGGTTCAACTGGTTTTACTAGTCACTTGACACAACAAGAAAAAAAGAAAAGAAATATACAATTTCCGATCATGAAATCACAAAATTATGAACTCACTCTCAAAATGCTGATGATATAAGCAAACAAAGGGATGTTTAGTGAGATTTTTAAATAGTTGGAGAATATTCTTGATAATTTTAATATTATCTTCGATAATACAATACCAATCAAATTTCTTTTGTGTGATACTTTAAATGACTCGAGTTTTGTAGTGTTTTTTATTCTATGTTTAAAATTGGGAAAAATCGTCAAATATACAAACAAATTTCACAAATATTTTATTTTCTATCACTCAAAACTCTCTTTTGAGACTAAAGTTTCCGTGACCTAAATAATATACTAAAGTTTCAGTGACCTAAATAATATAGCTTAATACTGTATTATATAAGTTGGTAATTAATATTTTCCTCTTTTAGAACCTTACAACATATAAACAAAAAAACTATCATAACAATCAAAGAATATAACACATGGCTAGTGACTAGTGAGTATCTCGTAAAATGTTTTACTGCTTAATATTTGATGACATTTTTCCATTAAAAGTGAGTACGCATTGCCATGTAATTATTATAAGTTAAAATCAGATTGGACAATAAACTAAAGCGTGAGCTAGCTTTATAAAGTTGACCAAAACTCTTTAATTTAACTTGGCAAAAGTGGAGAGGTTGACCCGTGATGAAATGGTTAATTGTCCGGCTGTCCCTGATATAACAATAGAAAAAAAAATTGGGTCTCGTAACTTTTAAACTTACTTATATATTTGTTGAAGTTTCGTCACTGTATCTAATGTAAAAAAAAGTTGCTATTAAAAAAATAAAAGAAAGTGCGGAAGTTGGTGACGTATAGCAAAAACGCAAATCAAAAGACTACCCTTATTAGAGGTAATTGTTATATTATCAAATATCAAAATTGATACATCATTTAACAGTTGGTACCGTTAAGAAACAATATTGAATTGGCTCCAAACAAAGCGAAAGTTAAAGAAAACAAGTGTTATCAATGTTTAAGTTGATTCATTTTGTATCCCAATTGGCTATTTTGTATCCCATTCGCCCATTTGCCATCTCTTTAATGTACGTCATATTGGTTGGTTAAAAATTGTACAAAGTTAATTAAAACTAGACTAAAGCAGGCCTAATGTTTTTTTGTTTTCGTTTTTTTGTTATACGGGCAACTAATAAAGCCCAGCTAGTCGGGTTACCTCAATGGTGAAAAAAACCCTATATCTCCCGCAAGCACAGACAGCACTGGGTAGCCCCCCATAAACCATCAATTCCGGGAAAAACCCGCCACTGGAAGGAACTGCGGTATAACCTAGCCCACCAAAATCATTTTGCTGCCGCTCCTCAACGAAATGGTTATATATAATTCCCCAAAGTTTAGTACCCCATATTCCGACTTATTAAACTGATAGTCAAGACGGTTAGCTTTAAAAACAATAAATGTTAGAGTCGAGGGATTTACCGTTCCGGTTATATTTTCAAGAGGAAAAATAATCAAGAAAAATGATTAAAAACAGTTAGTTAAAAATTGTACAAAGTTAATTAAAACTAGACTAAAGCAGGCCTAATGTTTTTTTGTTTTCGTTTTGTTGTTATACGGGCAACTAATAAAGCCCAGCTAGTCGGGTTACCTCAATGGTGAAAAAACCCTATATCTCCCGCAAGCACAGACAGCACTGGGTAGCCCCCCATAAACCATCAATTCCGGGAAAAACCCGCCACTGGAAGGAACTGCGGTATAACCTAGCCCACCAAAATCATTTTGCTGCCGCTCCTCAACGAAATGGTTATATATAATTCCCCAAAGTTTAGTACCCCATATTCCGACTTATTAAACTGATAGTCAAGACGGTTAGCTTTAAAAACAATAAATGTTAGAGTCGAGGGATTTACCGTTCCGGTTATATTTTCAAGAGGAAAAATAATCAAGAAAAATGATTAAAAACAGTTAGCAATAAAATCATACGTAAATTACAAAAGAATTTTGTTTATAAGATTCTAATTCTGGTTCCGGATTAATGTTTTTCCAATATCCAGCAGATAATAAGAAACAAACCTGTGTTTTCATGTGATAGTTGATACAGGGTGAGATGATGATATCCAAATACTTTTTAGTTCATTCAATCCACTCACTATTGCACATGCCAAAGTATGGAATCTCTTAACATTTACATAGCATATTGGTCCTACCACCATTTCCTATTATTTATGCTGCATTATTTATATAACTTTACAAATTGTTGCACGAAGTAATTTAAAATAACAATAAAGTGGTTGCATAAGGTTTAAAATGATTTTATGTTCATTTGAAGGATTAACAAATGCCTATGGTGAAATAAATAGCTCTGAATATGATCGACTTGGAAAATAAAAAGATTTATCCAAATAGATGTTTACTCGTAAGATTATGGATATCTTTGTTAAATATTTTACTATAATTGGATTGACTAAACGACCAATATAATTATAATATCCATCAAACAAGTTAGAAAGTGCGAAGAAACACGCTTGTTTGAGTTTATCATGATCATCAACATTAGAACCACATAATGTTTAGGGGCAAAGCCCCTAGCAATAAGGTACCATAAAGGGCAGCAACCCCAAGTAGGGTCCAAGGGGCGGAGCCCCTGCTTGGGGTTGGAAAATTGTTTTTTTCAGGATTTCACATGTGAAATCTAGATTAGAAGAAATGTGCAATTTTTAGGCCTTTTTGATTTTAAAATAAAAACAAATGTTTGGTAGTTTCATCCCAAGCTCCTAAATGTTAAATTGCAAACATTTTGGTCACAAACACTCTCAAGTTTTCTTCTTCTAGTTCATGAAAAAGGATACAATATAATACTTAGATCTTGATCAAATCTGAGTTCTATGTGATTGCGATATTCGAGCGAACCACCGAATAATCGATCTGAAAGTGTTATTCAGGTCGCTCACATCATCCAGGTTTTGATTTCAAATTTCTCTACAATCTTTAGGCATGAATATCTTAGATACATGTGCCTCGAATCTAATTACACTTAACACTCCAAAATTTATATGATCTGTAACATTTCGTATTTTCATTAAATTAAAAATTAACCTTGTTAAGTGTTTGTAAGGACCATTTATGAAATTTGTGGTTTTCTTATGCTCATTTCTTATTATGTCTTTATTTCCTTAATTTGAAGTTTAATAATGTTAAATATTAAATAGAATATAATTATGATAATAATAATAATAATAACAATAATAATAATAATAATAATAATAATAATAATAATAATAATAATAATAATAATAGTAATATTAGCAAAAAATAATAACTAATAATAGTAATAAAATAATATTGTTAATAATAATAAAATAAAATAAAATAATAAATTGTAATACTTACTAAACTTAACAATGCTTTAAAACTTTAAGTAATTAAAGTTTAAGGGGTTTTAATGTCAATTTAGAAACTTTAATATTAAAGTTTGTACATAAAAGGTTAACAATGGAAACTTCAGGGACCAAAACTGCAAAATTTCAAAAATCTTTTCTTTTGATTTTCTCTTTCCCCGATTGTCCGGCCGGCCACCGGCCACCGCCGGCTGCGGCCTCCGGCGGGTCCCAAAACTGCTTCAAGTGCCCGGTTTCAACCGAATTAAACACTTTTCTGCGAACATGGATCGATTCGAACTCGTAACCGTCTGTTAATTTGATCGAAATGATGGTTTCATTAAGAGGTTTCTTGAAACCGAAACACATCAATCGAATTCACCTGAAGTTTGATGAATTGAACCGTTCGATTGATTAGAAACGTACCTCCAATCACTACGAAACTAAATGTGCGGTTAAATGCGAGATTAACAGCCAATTTATCACCGAATCATAACCGAAGCTAACAAGTAAAGACGGAACCCATTCGGGACTGAATCGACTACATGGAACCTATTTAACAGAGGGGAAACACCACATTCGATCCCTTTAAACTCGTTATACACGCAATTGCTAGAAAAATCCAACACAAACTCGAAATTGATCTCGTGTTCATCGCAAGTCAACCGAAGAAAAGAATCGAGCCTAAACCATCAATTCGAAAGTAATCAAGTAAGTTAAACGCATGAATAGACTCGGCTATACATGGGGAACAAAAGCCCCATGATTCCAACCATTTACGTAAACGATTTGCTTCTCAATTTTGGGTCCGATTGTTCTAGGGTTCATGTGAAATTTGGGGGTTTTTAATTGGCAATGGTTTTAAGATTTAAAAAGGGGTTATAACCGCGGCTGGAGGCCTTGGTAGAGTGGTCTGTATCTTGCATTCCATCTATGAGGTCCCGGGTTCGAACCCGGGCACCCTCATGCTATTTTTTTAAAGGGTTTTGGCCTTTAAAAAGGCTGTATAAAATTCTAAAAAAAATTATAAAAAATAGCTAAAAATTATTTTATAACTTTATTTATTTAAAAACCATTTAATTAATTTTCTGTAATTTATCCATAAAAATATTCTTATATTTTTATTTAATATTCTAAAGATATAGTTAGTATATTTTTTTATAAAATTTAGACTTTAAATACTAGTTTAATTTACGCAAACTATTATTTCAAATATTGCCTTTAACTATTGGTTAAATCGTGTTTATTTTATTTAGTTACAAAACTTTGTTTAAACTTTATAAATGCTACAAAATTATCATAAATGTTATTCTTATTTCACATCTTTGTATAAAATATAAATATATTGCCCTCAAGAAAATATAATTTGATACCCATTTGTTAAACATAATTGACAAAGTCCCAAACATCAAATTGAACTCTAGTTCACGTTAATTTGTTAAATTTATTTATTAAATTTTAACCTTGTGAATACATATATTTAGGTGCCTTGTGACGATTCACCTTGGAACGACGCCTATTATTTATCTTATTAATCGTTATTTTATACTTATTGCCATGTGAGTTTTCCTTGTCCCTTTTTTATAATTTCACACATATTTGGGGTGAAACATGATGCTTATATTTCATACACGTTTAAACTTTTGAGACTTGTAATGCACATGCAATTCTACTTATTTTTGGTCATGGTTATTTGTGTTTTGTGAGTGTTTATATGAGATACATTATTTGTTTACAATCATTAACTATTGCTAGCCTGGCGACGTCTTAGATCTTTGGGCCTGACAAGCCTATTTGGTGCTAAAGTCGAGGTATTGCCGACTCCTAGGGGCCGTACGCTTGTGCACTAGGGAACCAAATACACTTAGCCAATCTTATATACTTGTAATCAAGTCGAGGTTTGGTTGTAACGATATGTGTTCTATAACCTTACTAGCTTGTAATCCATGACATGAATTGCTACTTGTAATCTTATTATGTATGAAAACTTGGAAACTCACCAACTATTTTTAGTTGACTCTTTATTTTCATCATGTTTCAGGAAATCCCCAAGTTTAAGGTGGACATTTGAAGCTTGCAATAAAACTAGGACTTGGACCTAGTTAATTAAATAAAACATTATGTTATGTTTGTGTATGTTGAACTTATTTCTTTATGGTGACTTATGGTTGTATTACATTTAAAGACTTATGTATAATATATTTGAATTTAAATATAGCGTTATGTGGCTGTGAACAATCTTAACCCTCACACCTCGACGTTTCCGCCGTCAAGGTTGGGGTGTGACAGATTGGTATCAGAGCCCATAACTATAGGGATTTAGGTTATTAGAAATGGTGACCTAGACTATAGCTTATGCATGAACCTCTTAGAATAATATTTATATTCTTGGTAATATATATATTGTTACATGCTACATAATGCTATACTTTACTTATGTGCAACTTGATGCCTTAGCATAGGTTTGCCTTGTAATTGCTTAAACTTAGTTACTTGTCTCCCTAAACTTACCTTTGACACTTTGACTCTCCCCGAAAAATGAAACTTCTTAATCTTATTCTCGTCGACACGTGGAATTGTATACTTATGCTTATGACTTGAATCCTTAGACTTATGTCTAATCTATGTAAAATCTCATCAAGGTTTTGATTCCATGAACCTAAGATATTTGTGTGACACATAGACACCTGTATTCTGGATTTCCTGGCAAAAGGCCCTCGGGCTAAGGCAAGCATATCGCATAAATCCTACGGGACTAGTTATGCTTACCTGGGGATTTCTGGGATGAGTGATAAACTATGGTCAACGTACACAAATTTCTAAGGCAAGTGGGTCAACTTACCTTGACGTGTCAACGTTTCCAAATGGTAATACGTTACCAAATGGAACCATTCCATGTGCCTTACAACTTTAGCCTTATCCTTGTTGAACTATGACCCTTGTTATTCCAAATCTCGCATCTAACTCATTTTGTATATTCCAGCATGTCTCGTCATCATGGAAAGCGTGGAAGTTCCGATCGTAAACTAGCCGCCATGATTGCTCGTCAAATGGCTGCTGTCATCCCGACCATGGTTGCTGAACTTAATAGCACCTTACTGACCAATGGTAGCAACAATGGTAATGGTCATGGAGAGAACAGCAACAACCAAAATGGGAACAATCAAAACGGGAACAATCGAACCTGCACCTTCAAACACTTTAGTTCTTGCAAGCCCACTAGTTTTAGTGGCAAGGAAGGAGCCACTGGTCTTCTTGAGTGGTTCGAAAGCATGGAGAATACCTTCATCAACTGTGAGTGTCCCGAGGCACTCAAGGTTCGTTATGCTACTAGTGTGCTCCAACAAAGGGCACTTACCTGGTGGAATAGCGAGAAGAGGAACCGTGGACCCGAAGCTGTGCAAGCACTTACCTGGGAGGAGTTCAAGAACATCGCCATCGCGAAGTTCTGCCCACGAAGTGAGTTGCAAAAGTTGGAGGAGGAATTCTGGAACTTGAAGCAAAATGATGGTGATCATTTGGCCTACTCAACTAGGCATCATGAGTTGAGTTTATTGCTGCCTCACATGGTTGACACTGTCCCCCGCAACATCGAGAAGTTCATTAAGGGTGTACCACCCCAAATTCAAGATGCTGTGGTGGGTAGCCGACCCACAACTTTGGAAGAAGCCATTACTATCACCGCTCAACTCACCGAGAATCATATACGAGCGGGCACCATGTCTGTGAAGGGTGCAAAGAAAGTAGAGAAGACGGCTACCGAGGCTGTTAAAGAAACCAAAGCCGAACCGTCTTACAACAACAACAACAACAACAAGAAGCGCAAGTTCACACCGGCGCGCAACTATGCTGTGGCTGCACCTACACAACCCCAAAGACAACTTGTACCTGCGGCTGCACCTGTGGCACAAGTGCCTGGGGCTAGGGCTTATGCTGGTCCTCAGCCTATGTGCAACATTTGTAGGTACCATCACCCGGGAAATCAACCATGCCGTATTTGTACCTTATGCGGTAAGTATGGTCACTTGGTGGCGACCTGTCACCGTGCACCTAACAACAACGCCGCCGTGGTCACAAATCGTGTTTGCTACAACTGTGGGGAACCTGGTCATTTCCGCCCACAATGCCCCCGTCTTGTGGGTAATGTTCCACAAGCTCGAGGACGTGCTTTCAACATCAATGCAAATCAAGCACAAGCAAACAACGATGTGGTGAATGGTATGTTCACTTACCTTTAACTTTTGTGACCTAATTCATTTCATGTGTTATCCATGTCGTTAAATACCTTTAAAATTGAACAGGTATGTTCCTTATTAATAAAACTTATGCCTATGTCCTATTTGATTCTGGAGCCGATAAGAGTTTTGTTTCTTTAGAGTTTGAACCCATACTTGCTAAGCCACATACGAAACTAGGAAGACCTCTTATCGTTGAAGTTGCCGATGGAGAACCGATCACCGTTGATGTCGTTATTCGTGATTGTATCTTAAGTCTTGACTCGCATGATTTTCTTATTGATCTTATCCCTATGAAACTTGGAAGCTTCGACGTCATCATTGGTATGGATTGGTTAGCCAAACATCATGCCGAGATCATTTGTTTCGAGAAGTGCATTCGTATACCGTTACCCTCTGGAGATACTTTGAAAGTGTTCGGTGAAAAATCTTCCAAAGGGCTTAAACTCATGTCTTGCACTCAAGCCCGAAAGTGCTTAAGCAAGAAGTATATGGCCTTTTTGGCTTACGTGGTCAACACGAAAGTCAAAGGGAAAGAACTTAAGGATGTCCCTATCGTACGAGACTTTCCTGAAGTATTTCCCGATGACCTTAGTGGTTTACCTCCCGTGCGTGAAGTCGAGTTTAAAATTGACTTGATACCGGGAGCAAACCCCGTGGCTAAGTCACCATATCGACTTGCACCATCGGAAATGCAAGAACTCTCTAGTCAACTTCAAGAGTTATCCGAGAAGGGCTTCATCCGTCCTAGTTCTTCGCCTTGGGGTGCACCTGTGCTATTCGTGAAGAAGAAAGATGGAACGTTTCGTATGTGCATCGATTATCGTGAGCTTAACAAGCTTACCATCAAGAACCGTTATCCTCTTCCCCGTATTGATGATTTGTTTGACCAACTTCAAGGAGCTGCTATTTTCTCGAAGATCGACTTACGCTCTGGCTATCATCAATTACGAGTCCATGATGATGATATCCCAAAGACCGCTTTTCGTACTCGTTATGGGCACTACGAGTTTATGGTGATGCCTTTTGGTTTAACCAATGCTCCTGCTGTCTTCATGGATCTCATGAACCGAGTATGCAAGCCTTATCTAGACAAGTTTGTGATCGTCTTCATTGACGACATACTTATCTATTCCAAGTCCAATACCGATCATGAACTGCATTTGAGATTGGTTCTTGAGTTGTTAAAGAAAGAGCAATTGTACGCGAAGTTCTCGAAGTGTGATTTCTGGCTCGAGGAAGTTCAATTTCTAGGACACGTGGTGAATAGCCAAGGAATTCACGTTGATCCTGCAAAGGTGGAAGCTGTGAAAAATTGGTGTATTCCTACAACTCCTACCGAAGTTCGTTCTTTTCTTGGTCTTGCTGGTTATTATCGGCGATTCATTGCCAACTTCTCGAGGATCGCGAAACCGCTCACTACTTTGACACAAAAGAATAAAACATTCGAGTGGGGGCCCGAGCAAGAAGAAGCTTTTGAAGCGCTAAAGCACAAGTTGTGCAATGCTCCTATCTTGACCTTACCCGATGGAAACGACGATTTCACCGTGTATTGTGATGCATCTAAACAAGGCCTTGGTTGTGTTCTCATGCAACGAGGGAAGGTTATAGCTTATGCATCGAGACAATTGAAGGTTCACGAGGTGAATTACACAACACACGATCTTGAGCTTGGTGCTGTTGTCTTTGCTTTGAAGATTTGGAGGCACTACTTGTATGGTACGCAATGTATAGTCTACACCGATCACAAAAGCCTTCAACACGTTTTCAATCAAAAAGATCTCAATATGAGACAACGTCGTTGGGTGGAGTTGATTAGTGATTATGATTGTGACATTCGTTACCATCCTGGTAAAGCAAACGTTGTAGCCGACGCTCTAAGCCGAAAGATTCACAACAAGGTGATCTCATTCCAAGAAATTCGCGATCGACGACAATGGTTTGATACTTTGGGTGAGTTTGATACTGAGATCCGACTTGATGTCAACGAGACCACCGTATTGCTACAAAACCTGAGGATAGATAGTGACATCGAGTCTAGTATCCTGGAGGCTCAACAAATGGTACAACGAGAAGGAAGAATGAAGGATGAGTTGGAGCATAATCTTCTAACCCGATTGGAAACGAAACCCAATGGGTTGATGTACTTCGCCAATCGAATTTGGATTCCAAGTCGCGATAACCTCCGTACCTTCATCATGAACGAAGCTCATCAAAGTCGTTATTCTATTCATCCTGGCTCCGATAAGATGTATATGGACCTGCGTGGTCAATATTGGTGGCCTGGAATGAAGAAAGACATAGCGACTTATGTAGCTAAGTGTCTCACGTGTACGAAGGTTAAAGCCGAACATCAACGTCCAAGTGGATTACTTGAGCAACCCGAGATCCCTATGTGGAAGTGGGAACACATATCCATGGACTTCATAACAAAGCTACCCCGAACCTCCCGAGGACATGATAGTATATGGGTGATTGTTGACCGATTGACTAAGTCGGCACATTTTATACCCATACGTGACACTTACAAGACATCAAAGTTAGCTCGTATTTACGTTGATGAGATTGTAAGTCGTCATGGGGTACCTTTGCATATCATATCCGACCGAGATGCTCGCTTCACTTCACATTTTTGGTCGTCTATGCAAGAACTCTTGGGAACACAACTAGATCTAAGCACGGCTTACCATCCTCAAACTGATGGTCAAACCGAGCGTACGATCCAAACCTTGGAGGATTTGCTACGCCTTTGTGTTCTTGACTTTGGTGGCGATTGGGATACGCATCTACCGCTCGCGGAATTTTCGTATAACAATAGTTACCACTCGAGTATCAAGATGGCACCGTTTGAGGCACTTTATGGTCGAAAATGTCGTTCACCGATCTGTTGGACCGACATTGGTGAAAACTTCATCACTGGTCCTGAACTTATACAAGAGACGACCGATAAAGTTTCTATCATTCGTAAGAACCTTGAAGTGGCGAGAAGTCGTCAAAAGAGCTATGCTGACAAACGACGAAAGCCATTGGAATTCCAAGTTGGGGAGATGGTTCTTCTTAAGGTTTCACCGTGGAAAGGTGTGGTTCGCTTTGGAAAGAAGGGCAAACTGGCTCCAAGATTTGTAGGACCTTTCAAAATCCTGAAAAGGGTTGGGAAAGTGGCTTATAAACTGGAACTACCTTCCGACCTTAGTGGAGTTCATCCTGTATTTCACATCTCCAATTTGAGAAAGTGTTTGGCCGACGAAAGTCTGTATGTTCCGTTGGAGGATATCCAGATTGACGAGTCATTGCATTTTGTCGAGAAACCTGTTGAGATCATGGATCGCATAATGAAGAAGACTAGAACCACAACAACCCCAATCGTCAAGGTTCGTTGGGAAAATAAACGTGGCGCCGAATTTACTTGGGAACGTGAGGAGCATATGAAGAAGAAATACCCGTTCTTATTTGTATAGTTTTATTTCTTTTAATTTCGGGACGAAATTCTTTTAAGTTGGGGAGACTGTAACATTTCGTATTTTCATTAAATTAAAAATTAACCTTGTTAAGTGTTTGTAAGGACCATTTATGAAATTTGTGGTTTTCTTATGCTCATTTCTTATTATGTCTTTATTTCCTTAATTTGAAGTTTAATAATGTTAAATATTAAATAGAATATAATTATGATAATAATAATAATAATAATAATAATAATAATAATAATAATAATAATAATAATAATAATAATAGTAATATTAGCAAAAAATAATAACTAATAATAGTAATAAAATAATATTGTTAATAATAATAAAATAAAATAAAATAATAAATTGTAATACTTACTAAACTTAACAATGCTTTAAAACTTTAAGTAATTAAAGTTTAAGGGGTTTTAATGTCAATTTAGAAACTTTAATATTAAAGTTTGTACATAAAAGGTTAACAATGGAAACTTCAGGGACCAAAACTGCAAATTTCAGAAATCTTTTCTTTTGATTTTCTCTTTCCCCGATTGTCCGGCCGGCCACCGGCCACCGCCGGCTGCGGCCTCCGGCGGGTCCCAAAACTGCTTCAAGTGCCCGGTTTCAACCGAATTAAACACTTTTCTGCGAACATGGATCGATTCGAACTCGTAACCGTCTGTTAATTTGATCGAAATGATGGTTTCATTAAGAGGTTTCTTGAAACCGAAACACATCAATCGAATTCACCTGAAGTTTGATGAATTGAACCGTTCGATTGATTAGAAACGTACCTCCAATCACTACGAAACTAAATGTGCGGTTAAATGCGAGATTAACAGCCAATTTATCACCGAATCATAACCGAAGCTAACAAGTAAAGACGGAACCCATTCGGGACTGAATCGACTACATGGAACCTATTTAACAGAGGGGAAACACCACATTCGATCCCTTTAAACTCGTTATACACGCAATTGCTAGAAAAATCCAACACAAACTCGAAATTGATCTCGTGTTCATCGCAAGTCAACCGAAGAAAAGAATCGAGCCTAAACCATCAATTCGAAAGTAATCAAGTAAGTTAAACGCATGAATAGACTCGGCTATACATGGGGAACAAAAGCCCCATGATTCCAACCATTTACGTAAACGATTTGCTTCTCAATTTTGGGTCCGATTGTTCTAGGGTTCATGTGAAATTTGGGGGTTTTTAATTGGCAATGGTTTTAAGATTTAAAAAGGGGTTATAACCGCGGCTGGAGGCCTTGGTAGAGTGGTCTGTATCTTGCATTCCATCTATGAGGTCCCGGGTTCGAACCCGGGCACCCTCATGCTATTTTTTTAAAGGGTTTTGGCCTTTAAAAAGGCTGTATAAAATTCTAAAAAAATTATAAAAAATAGCTAAAAATTATTTTATAAACTTTATTTATTTAAAAACCATTTAATTAATTTTCTGTAATTTATCCATAAAAATATTCTTATATTTTTATTTAATATTCTAAAGATATAGTTAGTATATTTTTTAGACTTTAAATACTAGTTTAATTTACGCAAACTATTATTTCAAATATTGCCTTTAACTATTGGTTAAATCGTGTTTATTTTATTTAGTTACAAAACTTTGTTTAAACTTTATAAATGCTACAAAATTATCATAAATGTTATTCTTATTTCACATCTTTGTATAAAATATAAATATATTGCCCTCAAGAAAATATAATTTGATACCCATTTGTTAAACATAATTGACAAAGTCCCAAACATCAAATTGAACTCTAGTTCACGTTAATTTGTTAAATTTATTTATTAAATTTTAACCTTGTGAATACATATATTTAGGTGCCTTGTGACGATTCACCTTGGAACGACGCCTATTATTTATCTTATTAATCGTTATTTTTATACTTATTGCCATGTGAGTTTTCCTTGTCCCCTTTTTATAATTTCACACATATTTGGGGTGAAACATGATGCTTATATTTCATACACGTTTAAACTTTTGAGACTTGTAATGCACATGCAATTCTACTTATTTTTGGTCATGGTTATTTGTGTTTTGTGAGTGTTTATATGAGATACATTATTTGTTTACAATCATTAACTATTGCTAGCCTGGCGACGTCTTAGATCTTTGGGCCTGACAAGCCTATTTGGTGCTAAAGTCGAGGTATTGCCGACTCCTAGGGGCCGTACGCTTGTGCACTAGGGAACCAAATACACTTAGCCAATCTTATATACTTGTAATCAAGTCGAGGTTTGGTTGTAACGATATGTGTTCTATAACCTTACTAGCTTGTAATCCATGACATGAATTGCTACTTGTAATCTTATTATGTATGAAAACTTGGAAACTCACCAACTATTTTTAGTTGACTCTTTATTTTCATCATGTTTCAGGAAATCCCCAAGTTTAAGGTGGACATTTGAAGCTTGCAATAAAACTAGGACTTGGACCTAGTTAATTAAATAAAACATTATGTTATGTTTGTGTATGTTGAACTTATTTCTTTATGGTGACTTATGGTTGTATTACATTTAAAGACTTATGTATAATATATTTGAATTTAAATATAGCGTTATGTGGCTGTGAACAAACTTAACCCTCACACCTCGACGTTTCCGCCGTCAAGGTTGGGGTGTGACATGATCTAATTGATCTTTTCCGGTCATTAGGGATGTATTGTTTGAATTAACTAAAATACTTCTAATTGACACAAAGTATGTTCACAATCCAGGTTAGTGCCAACTTATGCTCAAGAGATCACTAACACGAACTAAAGGCATATACCAAATAAGAGGCGGGAGCGTATGAATTAAAAATCAAAGTTAATCCGGTTTCAATGATGTGATGATTTTTTTTCTTTCGATTCGATTGTTTTGTTAAGGTGTCTAAGGACAAGAGAGATGGTGAAATGTACCATTATCTTTAAATATTTTTTCGAACAATGTGATTTACAAACTCCAGTCCCTCATCACTTTGAAAGACTTTAATCCTTCACGAAAACCACATCTGAAAAACTGCATAAAGACAGTTAAAACCAATTAGATAACGAATTTCTTCCATGACTGATAGAATCAATCATAATGGAAGTAATCATTAACATAAATGCGGATGGTACTCTTATGATTGTAAATGTCATCCTTAGCATAATGAGTTGTACCACCCCACATGATACATTCTTTAGGGTTCCTTCTGAGAGTCTTGTCTTGAGGAGAAGGTTGATCTTGATCTCTTTCCGGCTCTTTCTTCATCTTCTTACATGATGCAATGTGACATCCGTTACCTTAAGGTCCGTCAATTAACAAGGCTTTCCGTTAACTATTCTTTGATCCATCATTCCCCATTTTTTTATTAACTCCTTATGTGGATATCATGCTTGCTTTATCATCATTGTGCTTGTTCTTTCATTGTAGTCATATGCTATCCTTAAAAACTTTTAAAACTTTCATCTTCATAACCGCCAAATATATCATTTTATATAAAATTAACGTCACTAATAAAACCATTTTTAAATTATAAATATCATTAAATACATTTTTATAATTAATATGAATAACCTAACAAAGTCGTTTTTCAATCGAAACAAATTTGGGAAACTCGGGGGTTAAGTGCAGGGACTAAACTTGACATTTTGCAAACTTGAAATGGGTATTCATAGCCCATTTTTCCAGCCCTAGAACCATTTCTCCTTCTTCATCTTCTTCATCCTCTTCTTCATATTTTCTTCATTCTAGCACCAAATCCGACCCGCTTGGTCTCGTTTTCGTCGTCTAGACTTCATCTACAGCCTAGTCTACTCCATTCTAGCAGGTAGACGACATTGGTTGTCCCTTTTCTTGCTTATTCACGGCTGTCCATTTTAAGGTTTCGGGTGTTCGGGTTCAACCCGAACACATGAGGTCGTGTGGGTGCGTGTGAGGTCTTTCTGCGTGTGCTTCATGTTTGTGTATGTTTGTAGTGTGTTTCTGGAAGTCCTTGGTGTGTAAAACTCATGTTCGGAGCAGCCGAAGGCTGCTCAGCCCATCAACAGTCGCGATTCTGCTGTCTAGGCGACTGGGTCTGTCATGCGATTGAGTCGTGCGACTGGATGAGTCGTGCGACTGAGCCATGCGTCTGAGTCAATCGTGCGACTGAGTTGTGCGACTGGGTATGTCGTGCGACTGAGTCGTACGACTGTGTGTATGTGTGCGAATGAGTCATGCGTGCGAATGTATGTGTGTTGGACCAAAAGAACTAATGAGCCAGATCAGAAAAACCTTTAAGTCCCACAGATATCACAACAACTGAAGAGATCTACATCAGCTGAAGACAAAGTCTGAAGACAAAGTCTGAAGATAAAAGACTGAAGACAAAGTCTGAAGACATATGTTGAAGACAAAGTCTGAAGACCAAGTTCTCAGAAGTTGTCTCAAACAGCTGAAGTGTTTCCTTTCAGTAGTTGTAATGTTTTTACTTTTCAGTAGTTTCCTTTCAGTAGTTTTATTATTGTAAAACATCTGAAGTTCTTACACTTCAGATGTTATAGTTTCAGTAGTTGTAATTTTGTTTTACACTTAGACTTTTTGTGAAGGTGTCCTCAGTTGTTGTGGACATCTTCAGTAGATTAGTTATTTTCAGTAGTTTGTTAAATCAGTTAGATGTCACTATCAAGTGACATTAGCTGACGTCACATTCCTTTATAAAAGGAATGTTGACCTAGTTGTTTTGTAACCGAAGCATTAGCGTGAATGAAAATATTCCATTAACAGAAAAGTTCTCTCTCTATAATCGTCATTGTGTGATTGCATATTCATACTTATCTTGCTTGAATTTGATCTTATTTCTGTTATATTCCGCTGCAAATTCAAATCTAATTGATCAAACTAGATCCGATCCTATCAAACATTTAACAATTGATCATTGAAACTGCTCTTGATATCTAAGTTTGATCGAATTAGCAAATTTGCAAGAATTGATTATAGAGTTTGATTTTCTGTCGCTTCCGGTCAATTAATTTGAGATTCAAATTGTGTTGTTGAGTTTTTAAGCTAGACTGATTTTAATCTCATTGAATTTGGTTGAATTGGTGAAAATGACTACTTCAATCAATGATCCTCACAATACTGGCTCCTCAACTAAGCCTCCGATGCTTTTTAGGAGTGAGTATAACATATGGCAATGCCGAATGCTCCATCACCTGTCTGTTAACAGTTCAGGTTGTTAGAAGTCAGTGGTTCATGGACCATATAAGCCTATGGTGAGTAATCCTGAAACCAATGAGATGGTTCCGAAGAATAAGGAATAATATTCTGATGAGGATTTAAAGCTGTTTGAAATTGATGCTAAAGCCCATGGAATTCTGGCCATGACACTTTCTAATGAAATCTACTCTGGGCTTATGCATCATGAAACTGCTCATGATCTCTGGGTTGCTCTGATAGAACAATTTGGAGGAACTGATGAGGTCTTAGCAAACAATAGAGAAATCCTTGCCCAGCAATATGAGACATTCTCTCATAGGAAGGGTGAGACATTGACTCAACAGTTTGAGCGATTTTCCTGTTTGATATCTAAGCTAAAAATGGTTCAACATGAATATACAAACAGTCAGATGAACAACAGATTCCTCAGATCCCTGCCTGAGAGATGGGACACTTATACCATTGTCCTACGCTCCAGTGCAAATCTGGATACTCTATCTCTCACCTAACTTCATAGGAAACTCTTAACATTTGAGAGAGAGATAGAACAGAAAAGGAAACTGTCTTCATTTGGAAAGCTCACTGATGACTTTGTACCAAGAAACACTGAACTGGTTGGTCATGAGTCTGAATATGCTTCATCTGAAAGTTCCTATGATGAGCATATTGATTTCTCTTCAAACAGTGGAAATCATGCTTTTGTTGGAGTTGAGGGTAACTTAGGTTTTAGTGTTGATAACTTGTGTTTTCTGATGGATGATTTGAAAGGATATGCTGATGATGATCTGGAAGAGATGGATATTTTGAGCCAAATGGCATTGATCAATATCAGATCTCAAAAGTTTTACAAAAGGACAAGTAGAAAATTCTCTGGTCTCTCTGGCAAAACCAAAGTTGGTTTTGATAAGAGCAAGTTGAGATGTCACAAGTGCCATAGACTTGGACATTTTGCTAGAGAGTGTAGATCATCTGGATCTAATTCATCTGCATCCTTTGTGACTTTTTCAAGCAATAGCTCACAATCCAAAGGGAAACATTCTACCAGTTCTGATCATCATTCACAACTTCAATCATCTCCTGCATTCTTTGTTCCTCAAAGTCCAATGCCATATCCTTATCCATGTTTTTACATGCCTCAGTCTAGTCAGGTTCCTGTACCTATGGCTCTACAACCACATGCTCTACCTGATCCTCAACCATCTCAAACAAGTCAACAATCTCAATCTCAATCACATCAGAGCTTTTTCACCCCTGAGGTTGTTGACTGGAGCAACCTACCAGATGATGTCTCTGGTTATTCTGAACAATTATTTGCTGGTGCTGGTCAACATGGTGGTGAAAACCCTTTTGGAAATCTTGCTCAAATGGCCCTGGAGTCTACTGATGGAAATCCTTCATCATCACAGGTACCACAGGTATCTTCTGAGGCTAAGGCCAAGTTATGTTCTGAGTCATGCATAGCTGCTTTTATTTCAATTAGGGAAGCAAATGTAGCTTTAATTAATCAAAACCTTGACCTAGAAAAAGCAATTTCCAAAAGAAAAGCTGAGTTTGAGTCTGTTGTAAAAGTAGAGGATGAGGAGATTTATAAACTAAAAATGTTCAAAATCACTGATGAAAAAGCAAAGGTAGAGGTCATTTGGAAAAATCACAGAATCTCAAAAGAAACACTTGCAGCTACTCAAGTTAATTGTGAACGTTGAGTAACATCATGCAAGGGATTTGAAATGCTTCTCAGTAAGCAAACAGCTTCTAATGTTGAAGTTTGGGATTGGGTATAATCATACCATACCTCCTACAGATTTTACTCCCAAGCTAGAAGTAAAATCTAAGGATGATTGTAATTCCCAAACCACATCATCATGTGTCTCATCCTCAAGTGATAATTCAAAATCAGAGGATGAAGTCAGTGTTATTCCTCAGCTAATCAAATTGCTGATGGTCCCACTGCTTCTAAACACATGATCAAGAAGAAACTGAGTAATTCAGGTGGTGTCCACAAAGTACTCAAAGTACTGAAGGGCAAAACACAAAACCTGAAGAGCATTTCAAATAGAGGAAAACAAGCATTGCTTGACAACTGCTGAAAGGTCTATCAGAAATCTCAAAGTACTGATAGAAAACTTCTGAAAAACAAATCTTCAGTTGTTGCAAATCCTTCAGTAATTCCCAAAAGTACTGAAAGGAAGAAAGTACTGAAGAACAAATCTTCAGTAGTTTCATCATCTTCAGCAGTTGATCAACAAAGATGAAAAGAAAGCCATGTGAAATATGTGGTTTGTTTAATCATCTTACTGATGAATGCTGGTATAACAAGGGTTTAAAATTCAACAAAGAGAAAAACATTAAGAAGAAAATGCATAAAATGAAAGATGAATTTCAAACCAAGTTTGTACCACAATCATCTCAATTGATAAACCAAAGTTTTTCAAAAAGTTACAAAGAAGGAAGGGGTTTGTCACAAAACAGCTGAAAATATTCCTCAGAATATCAAAAACCCAGACTAAGTCTGTACTTTTAAAAGAAGGATGTGGTGAATCACAAGAACAAATCACCAACAAGTACTGATGTGTCAACTGAGTTGAAAACTTTGACAACCAATCAACACAACTTGTTATGATGGTTCAACATCTATTGGGGAGAGTTAACCAATTAGATGTCTCTGTGATTAAACCACTGAAAAGGAAACCTAAGCCAAAATCAAAGGAATCCTTTTCAGCACCATCTACACCTTCAAAGGCTGTTAATCATGCAAATCAGTTAGTTTAAAATCTGTTGATGAAAACAGACCCAAAACCAAAAAGGTTTGGGTCTCAAAGGCTAACTAATTTTTGTGAAAAATGCAGGGTTCTTCAGCATGCCAAAGAAGCATCTGGTATGTAGACAGTGGAGGATCTATGCATATGACAGGGAGCAGCTCTCTTCTTCATGATTATTCTCAAGGGAAGAAGGGATTTGTTTCTTTTGGAAATGATGCTAAAGGTTACATCATAGGAAAAGGATTTGTCTCAAATGGGGAAATAAGATTTGATGATGTTAACCATGTGGAGAACCTCAAGTACAATCTCTGAGTGTCAGTCAAATGTGTGATAAAGGGCATGTTGCACTTTTCACAAGTCAAAACTTCGGATTCTGTCTTCCAAAGTTTTGAACAAGATTGACAAGATATTGGATGAATATACTCTCCTGAAGGCCAACAGGATTGGAAGAGTATATGCCTTAGATTTATCAAAGAAAATTGATCTTAAAGGCCATCCATGTCTGTTCTCTAAAGCCTCTCCTCAAGAATCTGAACTATGGCATAGAAGGCTTGGTCATGTGAATCTTAAGAACATGAATCAGCTTATTCATCATGGTTTAGTGAGAGGTTTGCCATTGAAGGAGTTCAAATGTGATGACAACTGTCCAGCTTGCTTAAAAGGAAAGCAACACAAAGTTTCATTCCCTCCAATAGAAGAACCCAAGTCCACTGCCTGCTTGCAATTACTGCATATGGATCTCTTTGGTCCTGTTAGAGTAATGAGTATGGCAAAGAAAAAATACTGTCTGGTAATTGTGGATGATTATTCCAGATATGTATGGACTTTCTTCTTGCATTCCAAGGATGAGGCTGCTCAAATCATCATTTATTTTGTGTTGCATGTGGAAAAGCAGCATTCACTTCCAGTCAAATGTGTGAGAAGTGATAATGGCACAGAGTTTAGGAATCACACTCTTGATGAATTCTATTTGTCTAAGGGAATCAAGAGACAATATAGTATTCAAAGAACTCCTGAGCAAAATGGAGTGGTGGAGAGAAAGAACAGGACCCTTATTGAAGCCGCAAGGACAATGTTGGCTGACTCAGGTTTGCCACTAACCTTTTGGGCTGAAGCTGTCAACACAGCTTGCTATGTACAGAATAGGGTATTAGTGAATCAGAGGTTGATGAAGACTCCTTATGAGTTATTACATCATTTGGCCCCTCTAATTTCATTCTTTAGAGCATTTGGGTGTCCCTGTTATATTCTTAACACAAAGAATCCACTTCAGAAGTTTGAATCCAAGGTGGATGCAGGGTATTTTGTTGGGTATTCATCTACTTGCAAGGCATACAGAGTTTTTAATTGCAGAACAAAGATTGTTGAAGAAACTTTGCATGTCAAGTTTAATGAATCTCCAAAAGACAAAATTCCTCAAAACCCTGTGGAGTTGTTTGATTTGGACATACTGCAATATGTTCCATATCAGTCTCCACCTGTTATTGTTTCTGAAGTTCCATCCTCTCCATCTGATGGTATAAATGCAAGTTGTAGTGATCATCTGCCTGTATCTACTACACTTGATGTTCCTGTAGCTTCAGCAGTTCCATCCACAACAAATGCTGATGAAATCTCTGAATCCTCTACTTCATTTGAACTGCCATCTCAGTCTAGGTTTCAAGAGTCTGAATCAACATCTGTTGCTGCTGAATCTCCTACAAACACTTGCACAGATATTATTGAGTATCAAGATTGAAGAATCATCCCATGTCCCAGATCATTGGTGACATTAATGCTGGTGTTTCAACAAGAAGTCAATTGTCCAATTTCTGTCTCTATGCTCTCTTCATCAGTCAGCAAGAGCCAAAGAATTATCATGTTGCATTAAGGGACAATGGATGGGTTGAAGCCATGCAGCTTGAGCTTCTTCAATTTCAAAAGCAGCAAGTGTGGGAACTGGTTCCTCTACCCCAAGGTAAGTGTGCAATAGGCACTAAATGGGTGTTTAGGAATAAAACTGATGAAAAAGGCCAAATTGTCAAGAACAAGGCCAGACTGGTTGTACAGGGGTTTTCACAAGAAGAAGGTATTGATTATGATGAAACCTTTGCCCCTGTAGCCAGACTGGAGGCAATCAGATTGTTTTTAGCTTATGCTGCTTTCCATAACCTTAAAGTTTTTCAAATGGATGTCAAAAGTGCATTTTTATATGGTAAAATAAAAGAAGAGGTTTATGTGTGTCAACCACCAGGTTTTGAAGATCATAAACATCCAGATTGGGTGTATAAGCTTGATAAGGCTCTTTATGGGTTGAAACAAGCACCCAGAGCCTGGTATGAAACACTATCTAACTTTCTTCTTCAAAATAATTTCACTAGAGGCTCCATAGATAAAACTTTGTTCATTAAGAAAGTAGGCATGCATAAGCTCCTTGTTCAAATTTATGTAGATGACATTATTTTTGCATCCTCTGATCCACAGTTGTGTGATGCATTTACTAAATGATTGATGAAAAAAAAAGTTTGAAATGAGTTCATGTGCAAATCAAACAAATGGCTGATGGAACTTTCATTCATCAGTCAAAATACACAAAAGATTTGTTAACCAAGTTTGATTTACAAAACTGTAAACCTGTTCTACTCCCATGTGCAGCAACACACAACTGGATGCTGATCAGAAAGGTAAAGCAGTTGATGAAACTCTTTACAGATGTATGATTGGTTCCTTGATGTACCTTACAGCTTCTAGACCAGATATTATGTTTGCAACTTGTGTCTGTGCTAGATTTCAGGCTGCACCTAAAGATTCCCATATGATTGCAGTCAAGAGGATCTTTAGATATTTGCAAGGAACTCAATCTCTAGGACTTTGGTATTCCACTGGGCACTCTTGCAAATTAGTTGCTTTCTCTGATAGTGACTATGCAGGGTGTAAGTTAACCAGAAAATCAACTTCTGGTGGATGCCAATTTCTAGGCAACTGTTTAGTTTCTTGGCAGAGTAAGAAACAAACTTCAGTTGCTACATCCACAGCTGAAGCAGAGTACATTGCAGCTGCAAGCTGTACATCTCAGGTACTCTGGCTTCAAAATCAATTATTGGATTATGACATTACAGAGACTAAGACTCCTTTAATGGATAGTGCTTCAGCTCTTTGTATTGTTAAGAATCCTGTCCAGCATTCTAGGACCAAACATATTGAGATCAGACATCATTTTATCAGGGATTGTTATGAAAAAGGTCTGATTGATCCAAAGTTTGTGCCTAGTGCTGATGAGCTTGCAGATATATTTACTAAGCCTTTGGACAGTGCAACTTTCCATAATCTTGTACTCAGGCTTGGTATGCTGCAACTAGAATAATTTGACAACTACTGATGCTCTTAGTTAATAAAGTACTGATGAGCATTAGTATAAAGCTGTCAAAAATAAGTGCTGATAAGTCATTTTATCTTCAGCAGTTTTATAACTACTGAAGACTAAACTACTTAAAAGTACTGAAGTACTTCATTTGTTGAAAAGTACTGATGTAGTTCAAACTACTGATGTCTTTTATAATAGATAAGTACTGATGACCAATAAAACATCTGAAAATCAGATGATCTGATGAGTAAGTGTTAAGGTCATTGAAACAGCTGAACTTTGTGAATTGACGACAACAACTACTGTTTCATTTCAAAACAACTGAAGCCAAAACCAAGTCTTCAGTAGTTTACAACTACTGATGACTAACACCAAGTCTTCAGTTGTTTACAACATCTGAAAGTTAAAACCATGTCTTCAGTTGTTTTCTAACAACTGATGACTCACACCAAAACTTTCAGTTGTTTTCTTTCAGCCGTTTCATAACCTATAAATACCTAACCCTAACTTCAAACTTTTCATAACTCACTTTCCAAACGTTCATCTTCCATTAATGGCGACCATGCAAATCAAACCTCGACACAACTGTGTCGCTTACCTTACCAAATCAGCCTTTTGGAACAAGTTTGATGCTGCCATTGATCTGATGGTTGATTCCCAATATCGCACAGCTTTCTCTTGAATCCTACCATCTATCCCGATACCCTTCGCCAATTTGGACAAACGTCACTGTTCATACTGCAGAGAATGATGACTCGATCACTCTCCAGTCGTTTGTCAACCAGAAAAAGGTGGTCATCACTTCTGAGATCATTCGTCAAACCCTAGACCTGAATGATGCCACCTATGTCACCAGATACCCCAAAGGCACCATTGATTTATCCTTTGTTAATCATGGTTATGAGGGTGACCTAAGTGCTACTACTATTCTGAAGAAGCACTTCCATGATGCTGAGCGTCTCATTTTCCATATGATCAATGTCTGTCTTGCCCCCAAAACATGGGATCAAATGTCATCCAGGTGGCAACAGGTATTGTATTCTATCCTTGAACGCCAAAGCCTAAATTTTTCTGAAATAATTTTTTGGAATTAAAAGATTGGCAATGAAACCTGTGGCTAATAGATGGATATTATATCCAAGGTTTCTTATGGCCATAATTCTTAATCAATTAAAATCTGATGGCCTTGTTGGCCTTGGAGTCCCTGCTCTGGTAGTTTTGCCAGAAGTATACTCCAGGCACAACTCCAATCCACAACTCAAAGAGGCTGCCAAACTGCTAAAACCCAAGCAGAGGGAACCCACAGCCTCCACCTCCAGATCTAAAGTCCCCTCCAAACCAAAATCCAAGAAAACCAAAAAGGCTACTCAGGGAGTTGAGTCCCCTGATGATGCCCCTGCAGCACAAACGCAGGATGAAACTACTAGTCTTAATCCCCTTGTAGTTTCAAGACTCCACCAGCTGAAACCGCTCAGGTATCCTCTCAACAGGATCCTGATGCAACCAACATTGGGGAAGCCACATTACTGGAATCTCTCTCACTTGAGAAGATTGCCATTGAAGAGCACCATTCACCCCAGGTGCAATCCTTTTCACCTCTATCTCCCACTGAAACCACCCCTACAAGCCCAACTGCAGTCATTGCACAAGTGCTGACTCAACTACATTCCTCTACCCCTCCCCAGAAACCTGTTAACACTGGGAAAACCTCAACAGCTGAGGGAGAGGATTATAATGTAGTTGACAACCCACAGCATAGGGATTACAAAGTTCAATCTCCCAGTGTAGATGAGGAGACTAGAACATCTGGTGAGGCTACCTCTTCCTGTTTCAGCACATGAACAGGATGAAGCTGGTATCATCTCTAAGACCTCACCAGAGGCAACTGCCAATGAAGGACTTAATCCTGAGGCAGGAAGTCCCCAGTTCCAAGACAAAGGGGCACATGTGATTACTGATCTACACTCAGCACATGTTCATCCTGATTTACTCAGGAGGTCAGCTGATTCAGCTAACACTGATGATGACCTGGGCTTTTTCTTTGAAGTTCTAGCCCAAAACACCATTCTTGAGGCTGAGGTATGCAGATTACAAGAACTGCTTGCCAAAATGTCTCAGGAATCAAGTCCATCTGCCCCAATTAACCCACAGATGGCAGCTTCTGTTGAAGCTCTCCCAAACACTGAGCCACTCTCATCAAATAAGCCACCAGCCTCTGTTTCAGGCACCATTTCTCAGGGAGAGAACCCCTCTGAGCAAATGGTTGCTGCTTTTAAATCTTCCTTACCTCTCATCACTCCCATCATCACTACTATTGTCCATCAAACCATTGATGAGAGGATTTCCTCAAATCTTCAAACCCTTGTGGATGATGCTGTGTCAAAGAAACTTTCTGACATTCAAACCCCTGAACCCAATGCAACCAAAAAGGGGGAGTCTAAGTCAGTGAAAAAGATAAAAGAAAGAGAGTTGAAGAGGAAGAAGCCAAAGAGAATAAAGAAAAGAAAAAGAGAAAATTACTTAAAAGAGAAAGAAAAGTGCTGAGGAAATGATCAAAGAAGCTGATGAGCAACACAGCAGATCCATGGACAGGATATTGATCAGCTCTTCAGACAAGGCTTTGATACTGCCAAACTTGATTCTGAGATCAGAAGGCTTGAGATTCAGGAGATTGAAAATAGATGGGCAGGATGCAATGAGAAAGAAAGGGAAAGATTGGAGGCTATGATCAGATTCTTATCAAAACACTTGGGAAGACCTATCATTGAAGTCAAGTCATGGTCTAGAGACAGCATTTTGGAGATAACCACCAAAATCTGCTCTTCTGAAACCTTCAACAAAGGTCTGATCATAGAAGCTCTGGATGAAGCTGGTGCTGGGAAAAGATCTGACATGGCTAAGTTATCCAAAGCCACCCTCACAACCAAAATGATAGAGCAACCTTACAATCTCCCTTACCAAAACAACCCTCAAAATCAACCTCACAACCTCCAAAACAATCAACCTCACAATCACAAAACAACCAACCTCACAACCCTCAAAACCAACTCCTTTACCCAAGAAACCCACTCAATCTACCACCAGTGATGCACCTAAGAGAAAGAGAAGGGTGTTGAGGATGGAAGAAGAAGAAGAAGATGATGAAGAGGATAGTCTGCCAATCTCTGCTGTGATCAAAATGAAGAAACCTGAGCCTAGGAGTCAACCAACAACAATAACTCCTGAAACTCAAAGGCAAATGGTTAAAGTGAAGATTGAAGAAGAAGAACAGCAGAAACAACACGATGAGCAGCTGTTAAGGATGGTTGACAAGGAATTTCCCAAGTCTTCATCCATACAAGCAATGAAGATACATGCTCAGAGGTTGTATGCTCTCAGATTTACCTTTCAGTATCAGAAAGAGAGAGTAAGGATTTGGCCTGACCCCAGAGTTAGTGACAGGATTCATAAGAAAAATATTCCAAGTAAATACAATGGCCAAGTGAGAAAGACTGTTGATGCTGTGATAATGCTGGCCATTGTAGTGTCACCCTGGGAAATCCTTGATGATTTCAAGCGAGCTTACAAGACTAAGATGACCCCACAAACTTGTTGGAAAACAAAATGGTGAAAAAGGGGTTAATTTACAAGAAGCTTGAAGAAATCAGAAGAAATGAGCTCCAGTTGTTACTTGAAGGTACTCATCCGATGAGTTTGCTTACAGAGAAATAACAACTATGGAGCTGAAGAATGGAAAGACTGTGAGATATTTGTCTGAGTACTATGGGCCTGAGTTCTTCTTTGAGAGTGAAGCTGAAGAACTCACAATTAAAGGTAAAGTTGTTCTACTAGAGGCCTATGTCAGAGAGTCTTACAGACTCATCATTGGGAAGTAGGTTTAAATGATTTGGGGGTAACAGCTCTGTGTCCAAATTCCCCAAGACAGAGTTCCCATTCATCTTTTGCCAATCAAATTTTGAAACCTCTTCCTGGCCTGAGCTTGACTTGGTGATTTCTGAGCTGATCTAGAAAATATGTCTGCCAATAAGTGGGACTTCAATAAGCTTAAAGGTTTTGGCTGCATTGGTTCAGGGGGATTTGTTGGACCAAAAGAACCAATGAGCCAGATCAGAAAAACCTTTAAGTCCCACAGACATCACAACAACTGAAGAGATCTACATCAGCTGAAGACAAAGTCTGAAGACAAAGTCTGAAGATAAAAGGCTGAAGACAAAGTCTGAAGACATATGTTGAAGACAAAGTCTGAAGACATATGTTGAAGACAAAGTCTGAAGACCAAGTTCTCAGAAGTTGTCTCAAACAGCTGAAGTGTTTCCTTTCAGTAGTTGTAATGTTTTTACTTTTCAGTAGTTTCCTTTCAGTAGTTTTATTATTGTAAAACATCTGAAGTTCTTACACTTCAGATGTTATAGGTTCAGTAGTTGTAATTTTGTTTACACTTAGACTTTTTGTGAAGGTGTCCTCAGTTGTTGTGGACATCTTCAGTAGATTAGTTATTTTCAGTAGTTTGTTAAATCAGTTAGATGTCACTATCAAGTGACATCAGCTGACGTCACATTCCTTTATAAAAGGAATGTTGACCTAGTTGTTTGTAACCGAAGCATTAGCGTGAATGAAAATATTCCATTAACAGAAAAGTTCTCTCTCTATAATCGTCATTGTGTGATTGCATATTCATACTTATCTTGCTTGAATTTGATCTTATTTCTGTTATATTCCACTGCAAATTCAAATCTAATTGATCAAACTAGATCCGATCCTATCAATGTGTGCGATTGAGTCATGCGAGCGAATGAATGTGTGCGATTGAGTCAGGTGACCGAATGAATGTATGCAATTGTGCGTGTATCGCACGAATGGAGTCCAATCGCACGAATGAAGGTTCAATCGTACGAATGTAGCTGATTCGCACGATTGAAGGTTGATTCGTGCGTATGGAGTTGAGTCGTGCGAATAGGTGTTGTGTGGTACGACTGAATGCCAGTCATACGAATGAAGGCTCAATCGTACGAATGAAGCTGATTCGCACGATTGAGGGTTGATTCGTGCGAATGGAGTGTTGAGTCGTGCGTCTGGTTCTGTCGTGCGACTGTAGTTGTTGTGTGTGATTTCCTTCTTGTGCGTGGTTGTGTGTGTCGTGTGATGTTGAGGTAACATTAACACAGTTGCCATTGTTTGGCCACAAAGATGAAGTCAACGCTATAAAGGCCACAAATACTATTCAAATCAAATCAAACTAACGTTTTACAATTATCAACCGACTTATAACTACTGATAATTATCTAATACTTCTTCAATAACAATGAGACTTTTACTCAAATATCATCAGTAATGGTGACAATGTCTAGTACTTGGATCTACATAAGATCTAATACGTGTGTCTGTATGTGTGTGTTACACGCGACCCAACCGATACAACCCGAATCGACCGAACATTATTATATGCTTATTTCATATCATTAATACTTACACAAAAACTGTCAATAGGTGTTTGACCGTTCATTTGCATACAACATTGGGATACATTGATCTTATACTTACCACCTAACAAGTGAGTTTCGTGGCCCCTTTTTACGCTTACAATATTTCAATCATTTACAACTTGGAGGAAAAGTATGCTCACCCATTTTCAATGATGTACAACTTACATACATTTTACATACATGGAATCAACGTGATACTGTTTTACAAGTACTTATCTGATACATGCTTGGGTCTGCTGTGTGGTTCTATCTTTGCAACTGTTTAATTCGTGTGACATGCAACATGCTTTTGAGGGTGAAGCTTGCCTTTGGAGTTGGATGGTCCAACTTGTGTAGTAGTGGTGCGTAATGGTTCAACCTTCTACTCCTTACCATAATGGTTTGAACTTGAACTAGGAATCCTGGTACTAGAGTTCATAGTTAAGTCTTCATTTTTCCTCACCTCAACCCTCGTAGAGATAAAAACTTGTTTTTACTTAGGGTTGAAGGTGGGCTTGATCTCTAACACTTTCTTGGATTTTTTTTGCGGATCTAATAAAGTTCTTTCTTGCAAACTTGGACATCCCTGGTTTCTTCTTCTCTCTAGGGATATAGTGACCCTTCTTAGAATGAACCTCTTCACTCACTTCTGGTTCATCCTTCATTATATCCTCTTCATCTTCATCTTCTTCTTGGATAGGATCAATAGGAGGTAGCTCATATTCATAAGTTCCACACCTTGGTTCTCTGATTGATAGTAATGTGTGTGGAGGAGCTATTTCACTTGACCCAAGTCCCTGCCTGTTCTGATAACAAACTTTTTCATGCAAGAATGAAGATATGATGTTCTTGAAGGTTTTTACTTCAAGAACATATTTTTCTGCCTCTGCTTCACTGATCACAAGCTCAGCCTAGCACTCAGTTAACTTGGTAACAAGATCTTTGATCTAAGTCTTGTAGTTTGTATGCTCATGTTTTAGAGTGGAAATGGTTTTCTCTAAGTCTTCTATTTTAAGCTTATAGTAATTTTCTGCTCTTTTAAAATTAGCTTTTAAAATGTTCAAAGACTCAAGATCAGATCTTACTTCTAAATTGTAGGACCTGTACATGTTAACTTTAGCAATGTATTCAGGAGACCAAAGATGTTCCATTACCTTAGATTCATCATCGTCTGTCATCAAAGCTTGGTTTGGAGAGACATCTTCCACTTGAAAGCTCCAGTAAAATCCTCCTTCTTCGACAACAACTGTAGCTTGATGCTTTGGTTGGTTGGGCTTCTCAGTTCTTGGAGCTGCATTAGTGTAGTTTGGCCTTGACTGTGTTTGGCCACCATTTGTTCATAGTGCCTTACACTCCCTAGCAAAGTGGTCCATTTGGTTACAGTTGTAACACTTTAGTTTGCTCTTGTCCAATCCAAACTTTCCACTGCTCACATTGTATGGAAACTTCCTCCTTGTCCTCTTGTAGAACTTCTTGGCTCTATGAGTGATAAGAGCCATCTACTGTACTATCTCCATGTACTCCAGATTATCTAGATGGATGCAGTCTAGGTCTTCAAGGGTGAAGAGAAAGTTGCCACAACTTTTATCTAAAGACATAGCCTAAGAAGAGTTAGGCTCATGGAATTGGCTTCCTGGAGTTTAGCTCTCCCTTGGTGTCTCCGGGAAGGCGATGAAAGGACCTTTTGGTGAGTTTTCAGGGTAGCAGATGTGGCGATGTTATGGTTCTTTACTATACATTTCAAACACATAAAGTGTTGAACTCTTTTGGGTGCTGGATGAGCTATGAGATGGTTGCATGTTCATCGCCATCTGGTAACCGCTTAGGATACCATACAGCTCAATAAGAGTGAGGGTAGAGAGGTTCTCAGTTCTATTGATGGCCATATAGTAGTGTGTCCATTCTCTAGGAAAATAGAACATGAACTTCCTCAGTATGTCCCTATTCTCAAGTTTCACTCCAACATCCACCAGAGTATCTACAATCTCAAAATACCTGAAGTTGTTGGACCCTGAAAGGATCATACATACCAATTCAAGTGGTGGTTGATGGTTGCTCTGTTGAAATTCTCCCTAAGTCCAAGAAGTAATGCGGATGAAGAATCTGCACAAAGAAGAAGACAAGTGTCGGCTATCCGCATTTGTTTATGCGGATGACCATTGAACAAATGTTGACAAGTATTTGTTCTTCCGCATTAACAAATGCGGACAGCCGAACAAATGCTGCCAAGTATTTGTACATCCGCATTAGTTAATGCGGATGCTTAGCAACAAATGCGCATAAGTGTTTGTTCATCCGCATTTTTCAATGCTGATGACCAAACACCAATGCTGAAGAACAAAAGAAATGCTGATGAAGATCAAGACATCTGCATTAGTTAATGCAGATGAATAGAAGAAAATGCTGATGAGAATTTTTGTACTTAGACTAGTTTTCTAATGTATAGTACAGGGGTAGTTTAGTCATTTTGTAAAGGCCTTTTGTCAGCCTATAAATAGAATAGAAAACCCTACTTTTGGGAC
Source organism: Flaveria ramosissima (assembly GCA_025215565.1). Lineage (NCBI taxonomy): Eukaryota > Viridiplantae > Streptophyta > Magnoliopsida > Asterales > Asteraceae > Flaveria > Flaveria ramosissima. Next base: position 17,487,793 of record CM046032.1, on the reverse strand, counting down.
ATCCTAGAATATCAGAATCTTCGAGAGTCATATGTTTCAGTGGGGTTTTGTTAATACAAAGCATTCATTGTAACTTTTCACCATCATTAATACAAAGCATTTATGAGTATTTCCAGCATTCAATGATCTGTGATTATATCATTCCGTAATATAATCACACACTCAATCATCATATTCGGTCCTAGTTGATTCACATCAACTGAGAATATCAGTCTCACCACCCAGTCAATTGGTATCAGAGCTTTGGCTCTCGGATTCGCTTCAAATCTGCCCATTTCTGAACGAAACTCGATTGAACTGGTGGTTGAGTTACTGTTAGTGAGTTCATCAACTTCTAACATGTATTCATGCTGAAATCTTACTAAAACATCGACTGATTCATTGTTCATCTGTACCGAACCAAGAACATATCTTCGGAAACCGCTTATTCTACTTGAAAAAGACAGAACAACAACATCATCAACATCATAAACTTCTGACCTAAAAGTTAACAGTGTAGTTACAACAGTAATTCTTTGACTGTTTTTGTAAACAATCAACTGATATTGTTCACAAGATCCATTAAAATATTCACAAGTTAGACTGTTTGGACCACTTGGACTTAAAAATTAAACTAACACTTAATCAAACAATCTAAAACTAGTTTATTACAATGGATTCACTTAACTTTTTTGAACTTGGTCATGCTCCTAAATCTTATGCTTAGATAAAAATCTGAGTTTAAGCAAAGAAAAATCAGGTTTATGAATTATATTATAGGTGTTGATCCGGATTATTGGATTTCCATATGCAAAGGACCTTCATACACTCTCGACTGACCAAGCTGCATTATACAAAATAGCAAGAATACCCATTGAAGATCTAACTCTTGATGATGATGAGTATAAGAAGATAAAGATTGACCTTAAAGCATACTCCATTCTCACACAAGCTTTAAAAATGGATGTACTCAAAAGACTTGAGAAATATAGAACAGCAAAAGTTGTGTGGGATGCATTGCTTATCATGTGTGAAGGAAGCAGTGAAGTGGCTGAAATCAACAAAGACAAGCTGGTTAATTAATATCAAACCTTCCATCACTCCAAAGGGAGTCAATCTAAAAAAAATGCATCGATTTGTGCGGTTAGTTAATGATCTTGAGATTATGGGAGTTACATATAAAGAAAAGGAGATGAACAAGAAGATGCTACACAGTCTTCCTGAAAGTTGGAAGCAAAATGTGACCATGCTGAAAAACACTCATGATCTGGAAAGCACTACTGTAGATATAATGATTGCAAAAATTGAAGCTCTTGAACTTGATGAAGGAGCAGAAACCTTGGTGGACCACAAGTCATTGAGGCATACAAATTCCCATCAGAAACTCATTCTGTGAAAAATGTATTCATTACTGAAGAAGATGATTCTCTCTCATTTAGAGATCAAATCAAATTAGCTGGATTTAGCGCTGCTTCATCAACTAACAAGCCATCAACCTCACCATAATCAACTAGATTCACTGTCACTCCCTCAAGCATGCCTACAGACCAGAAATCTGAAGAACAAAAGGCTACTTAGAATGCCTTTGTTGCAAGCTTTGAAGCTTACTTGGGAGGAAGACTCACCTCTGCTCATCTAATCCAAGAATACCTAGAAGAAATAGATCCTGATGATATAGAAGAAATGGATCTACAGTGGCAAATGGATATGATAGCTATGAGGGCTAAAAAGTTTTTCAGTAAATGTAGGAAGCTAAGTCTGAATGAGAATACCAACTTGGATATGATAAGTCCAAGGTTAGATGCTTTAACTGTGGTATGACTGGCCATTTCTCAAGAGAATGCAATGCCCCAAGAAGAAACAACAACAACTTTCAGAGAAGTTCTTAGGGCCAATCATCATCACCACCAAACTCAAGCTTTCAATCAAACAACCAACATCAATATCATGAACAACCTTACCAGAGTCAGCCACAACTGACAAATCAAGCCCATGAAAGCAGCCAACCTACTTCTAATGCTCTTGTCATCAGACAAGATGGAGTATGTGATTGGAGCCTGTATGCTTAGGAGGTGAAGCCTCAATTTTAAAATCATGCTCTTTTGGCTCACATAAATGATGGCCCAACACCCATGCCATCCGAGGTAAAATCTAATCTTTGCAGTGACAAATGCATTGCTGAACTGCAGGGATATCGTGAGCACAATCACAAATTAGCTGTTAAAATTAAAGAAGAAAAAGTAAAATCAGAGATGCTTAAAAGAGAACTAAAAAGCTTTGAAATTAAAATCAAGTCACTCATCTCTGATATTGAAAAACTGCACGGGGAAAAGTATACTCTTGCAGCTGAAAATGAAAAGTTAACTGAAATGTTAACTCTATCCAAAGCTGAGCAATCAACCACTGAAGTGAAACTTGAAAAGTTTCAATTGTCTTCAGCCAAGCTGCAAGAGATGCTTGATTCACAAAAGGATCCTAAGGACATGACTGGACTTGGATACAATTCCTTTCCCCCACCTTACAATGACAATTACATTGTTATGCCTGAGTCAATCATTCTTACTGAGCAAAATGAACCTAAAACTATTGAAACTAAATTAGCAGTGTTATAAATTACAAATCCTCAAAATAAACCAACTGTTTATATTGAAACAAATAAGGAGAAAATCAAGTTAGGCCATCCAATCAAAATCAAAGAGTGCTTAGGCAAGTCGCTAAATGTCATTAAACCAAAAAGCCCAGTCAAGGCAATAGTGTTATTTATGAAATTCATCCCTGAAATTCCTAAAGAAAAGAAGAAAATTGTTGCTTCTGTGAAACCATCTGCTGAAAGCATATCTGATTGTGAGATCAAATCTCCAAAGAATTCAATCATATTAGATAAAGTTACACTGAAAAACAAAGGGAAAACGCATTAAATTCAAAAGACAAAAAGCAAAATAGATTCTCAATCATTAAAACTAAAACAAGGAGCTGGTTTGATATCTTCAATAAAGATCATGTAAACCAGCAAGAAAAGGAGGATAGAAAAAGCATAAGGAAACAACATCAGCCTAAAAGAGTGAAAAACAGTAGTGTTGTGAAACAAACTATTAACAAGACTGATATTGCTTCCCCTTCAAAATCAAAGAGTGATGCTCAGTTGAAAACTGGTAAATCTACTGAGCATCAACATCAAGATCAATAAAAAGAGATAAACTCATATATTGTGACGTTTGTGAAATGTCAAATCACAGAACAGATGAGGGTTATTTCAATCAATACTGCTCAATCTGTGACATGAACAACCATTCCACAAAAATTGCTACTTTAACTGCAGGACCGGTTAAAGGATGGTCACTTACTACACAACACACAATAAGGTGAGTGTTTAGAACACTTAACAAATCAAATAGGGAACTGGGAACAATTATAGTTTGATACAAAAAACACAAGCAAGTATGAGACAGAATAAGAAAAAACAACACAAATATTGATTTTCAAGAATGTTGTATATTGCTCTCAAGTTCTTTACAAGTGTTACAAAGCATAAGAAATGATACAAGGACCTGAGATACTTTATACTACATCCTACATCCGGTCATAATTAGAAAGCCAGCTGGAAACATTTGATCTAGACAACAACAAAATCAAATGTAGAGTCAAAAGGCATATTGCCTTTTGACTAGTGACTATGACATGCTATAGCTCACATCCTAATATATTACAAAAAGGATAAAAGTACATAAAGTAGAAAGCAAAGGACTCAAGACCTCAATGTACAGTTACCAAAAGCATGGACCTTTTTACCAACTTATGTAAGTTGGTTACTAAACAGAGTTGTAGCGGAAAGTGTTCCAGCTTTATGGAAAAGTACATCAGATAAAGCATGTGTTAAAAGTCTTTGGAAGAAATCAATCTTCACTTATTGGCTTCGGAAGACTTTGTCTTTGAAGCTTCGGAAGACTTCACTTTTGGCTTCGGAAGATGTTGGTCTTGGCTTTGAATTCTGATGCATGGTGTAAAACTTCCGAAGCATTTCTACTCTGTACTTCAATGCATGCATGCAGGAGAGACTTAGGATGTTTTAGGTGCATCAGCCTTTCATGAAACCAGACAAACTCCCCCTAAACTGATGCTACCAAAACATTTGAAGACCTTAGATGTTGACAGTCCTCATCATGATGATAACCATACCCTTCTTCATTAGATGGTCAGGATCACTCAGACTTTCAAAGTGTCTTCTTGTCACACCCCAACCTTGACGGCGGAAACGTCGAGATGTGAGGGTTAAGATTGTTCACAGCCACATAACGCTATATTTAAATTTCAAATATTATTATCATAAGTATTAAAATGAAATACAACCATAAGTCACAAAAAGAAATAAGTTCAACATAACTCAAACATAACATAATGTTTTTGTTTATTTAACTAGGTCCAAATCCTAGTTTTATTGCAAGCTTCAAATGTCCACTTTAAACTTGGGGATTTCCTGAAACATGATGAAAATAAAGAGTCAACTAAAAATAGTTGGTGAGTTTCCAAGTTTTCATACATAATAAGATTACAAGTAGCAATTCATGTCATGGATTATAAGTTAGTAAGGTTATAGAACACATATCGTTACAACCAAACCTCGACTTGATTACAAGTATATAAGATTGGCTAAGTGTATTTGGTTCCCTAGTGCACAAGCGTACGGCCCCTAGGAGTCGGCAATACCTCGACTTTAGCACCAAATAGGCTTGTCAGGCCCAAAGATCTAAGACGTCGCCAGGCTAGCAATAGTTAATGATTGTAAACAAACTATGTATCTCATATAAACACTTACAATACACAAATAACCATGACAAATAATAAGTTGAATTGCATGTGATTTACAAGTCTCAAACGTGTATAAGTGTATCATGTATAAGATATCATGTTTCACCCAAAATAGTGTGAAATAAAGTAAAAAGGGGACAAGGAAAACTCACGTATCAAATAAGTATAGAATGAAGTTAAATAAGAATAATGTATGCCGTTCCAAGATAAAACGTCACAATGCACCTAAATATAAATATAACAAGATTTAGGCTAATAACAAGATTAACGAGTTAACATGAACTAGGGTATTAAAATTTGGGGATTTTTATATAGTTAATAAATTCTTATAAAAATACCATTTACGAAATTTATAAACTTTATTTTTAAGGAAATTAATCCTTTGTAAATAAATTGCGATTTTTAAAATTATATTTATCATTATAAATCCTTAATCATAAGGTCTAATATTAATTTAATACCTTTAAGTATTTAATTTCATAAAAATGTTTAATTTTAACATTTGTAAATAATTTTATATTAAAATATAAAAATGTTTTACAAGAATAAATTTTAAGAAATATCTAGATGACCTCAAAAAATATTTGGGGTTTATAAAAGTTATTTTTATAATTATTATAAATTTTCTATACTCAATTTAAGGCCAAAAGGCTTTAAAAAAATTACATGAGGTGCCCGGGTTTCGAACCCGTGACCTCATGTATGAGGCAACAGTGTCTTAACCAATGAACCATGGCTCCAGCCGCGATAAAACACCATTTTAATTCTTAAAACCAAAGTTTAAACAAAACCCCAATTTCCCATGAACCCTAGTTTTTTCAAGTCCCAAATTGACGATCGATTCGATGTTCATGCTTGAATTAATCATGGGGCTTTGATTCCCCATTGTATTTCGAGCATAAACATGTGTTCAATTACCCGATTTGAAGATGAAATGATGAAGAACAGTTAGTGCCTCCAAATCTTCAAAGCAAAGACAACAGCACCAAGCTCAAGATCATGTGTTGTGTAATTCACCTCGTGAACCTTCAATTGTCTCGATGCATAAGCTATAACCTTCCCTCGTTGCATGAGAACACAACCAAGGCCTTGTTTAGATGCATCACAATACACGGTGAAATCGTCGTTTCCATCGGGTAAGGTCAAGATAGGAGCATTGCACAACTTGTGCTTTAACGCTTCAAAAGCTTCTTCTTGCTCGGGACCCCACTCGAATGGTTTATTCTTTGTGTCAAAGTAGTGAGCGGTTTCGCGATCCTCGAGAAGTTGGCAATGAATCGCCGATAATAACCAGCAAGACCAAGAAAAGAACGAACTTCGGTAGGAGTTGTAGGAACACACCAATTCTTCACAGCTTCCACCTTTGCAGGATCAACGTGAATTCCTTGGCTATTCACCACGTGTCCTAGAAATTGAACTTCCTCGAGCCAGAAATCACACTTCGAGAACTTCGCGTACAATTGCTCTTTCTTCAACAACTCAAGAACCAATCTCAAATGTAGTTCATGATCGGTGTTGGACTTTGAATAGATAAGTATGTCATCAATGAAGACGATCACAAACTTGTCTAGATAAGGCTTGCATACTCGATTCATGAGATCCATGAAGACAGCAGGAGCATTGGTTAAACCAAAAGGCATCACCATAAACTCGTAGTGCCCATATCGAGTACGGAAAGCGGTCTTCGGGATATCATCATCATGGACTCGTAGTTGATGATAACCAGAACGTAAGTCGATCTTCGAGAAAATAGCAGCACCTTGAAGTTGGTCAAACAAATCATCGATACGAGGAAGTGGATAACGGTTCTTGATGGTAAGCTTGTTAAGCTCACGATAATCGATGCACATACGAAACGTTCCATCTTTCTTCTTCACGAACAGAACAGGTGCACCCCAAGGCGAAGAACTAGGACGGATGAAGCCCTTCTCAGATAACTCTTGAAGTTGACTAGAGAGTTCTTGCATCTCCGATGGTGCAAGTCGATATGGTGACTTAGCCACGGGGTTTGCTCCCGGTATCAAGTCAATTTTAAACTCGACTTCACGCACGGGAGGTAAACCACTAAGGTCATCGGGAAATACCTTAGGAAAGTCTCGTACGATAGGGACATCCTTAAGTTCTTTCCCTTTGACTTTCGTGTTGACCACGTAAGCCAAGAAGGCCATATACTTCTTGCTTAAGCACTTTCGGGCTTGAGTGCAAGACATGAGTTTAAGCCCTTTGGAAGATTTCTCACCGAACACCTTCAAAGTATCTCCAGAGGGTAACGGTATACGGATGCACTTCTCGAAACAAATGATCTCGGCATGGTGTTTGGCTAACCAATCCATACCAATGATGACGTCGAAGCTTCCAAGTTTCATAGGAATAAGATCGATAAGAAAATCATGCGTGTCAAGGCTTAAGATGCAATCACGGATAACAATGTCAACGGTGATCGGTTCTCCATCGGCGACTTCAACGGTAAGAGGTCTTCCTAGTTTCGTATGTGGTTAGCAAGTATGGGTTCAAACTCTAACGAAACAAAGCTCTTATCGGCTCCAGAATCAAATAGGACATAGGCATAAGTTTTATTAATAAGGAACATACCTGTTCAATTTTAAGGGTATTTAACGACATAGGCAACACATGAAAAGAATTAGATCACAAGAGTTAAAGGTAAATTAACATACCATTCACCACATCGTTGTTTGCTTGTGCTTGGTTAGCGTTGATGTTGAAAGCACGTCCTCGAGCTTGTGGAACATTACCCACAAGACGGGGACATTGTGGGCGGAAGTGACCAGGTTCCCCACAGTTGTAGCAAACACGATTTGTGACCACGGCGGCGTTGTTGTTAGGTGCACGGTGACAAGTTGCCACCAAGTGACCATATTTACCGCATAAGGTACAGATACGGCATGGTTGATTTCCCGGGTGGTGGTACCTACAAATGTTGCACATAGGCTGAGGACCAGCATAAGCCCTAGCCCCAGGCACTTGTGCCACAGGTGCAGCCGCAGGTACAAGTTGTCTTTGGGGTTGTTTGGGTGCAGCCACAGCATAATTGCGTGCCGGTGTGAACTTGCGCTTCTTGTTGTTGTTGTTGTTGTTAGACGGTTCAGCTTTTGTTTCTTTAACAGCCTCGGTAGCCGTCTTCTCTACTTTCTTTGCACCCTTCACAGACATGGTGCCCGCTCGTATATGGTATATGGTTCTCGGTGAGTTGAGCGGTGATAGTAATGGCTTCTTCCAAAGTTGTGGGTCGGCTACCCACCACAGCATCTTGAATTTGAGGTGGTACACCCTTAATGAACTTCTCGATGTTGCGGGGGACAGTGTCGACCATGTGAGGCAGCAGTAAACTCAACTCATGATGCCTAGTTGAGTAGGCCAAATGATCACCATCATTTTGCTTCAAGTTCCAAAATTCTTCCTCCAACTTTTGCAACTCACTTCGTGGGCAGAACTTCGCGATAGCGATGTTCTTGAACTCCTCCCAGGTAAGTGCTTGCACAGCTTCGGGTCCACGGTTTTCTCTTCTCGCTATTCCACCAGGTAAGTGCCCTTTGTTGGAGCACACTAGTAGCATAACGAACCTTGAGTGCCTCGGGACACTCACAATTGATAAAGGTATTTTCCATGCTTTCGAACCACTCAAGAAGACCAGTGGCTCCTTCCTTGCCACTAAAACTAGTGGGCTTGCAAGAACTAAAGTGTTTGAAGGTGCAAGTTCGATTGTTCCCGTTTTGGTTGTTCCCATTTTGGTTGTTGCTGTTCTCTCCATGACCATTTCCATTGTTGCTACCATTGGTCAGTAAGGTGCTATTAAGTTCAGCAACCATGGTCGGGATGACAGCAGCCATTTGACGAGCAATCATGGCGGCTAGTTTACGATCGGAACTTCCACGCTTTCCATGATGACGAGACATGCTGGAATATACAAAATGAGTTAGATACGAGAATTGGAATAACAAGGGTCATAGTTCAACAAAGATAAGGCAATAGTTGTAAGGCACATGGAATGGTTCCATTTGGTAACGCATTACCATTTGGAAACGTTGACACGTCAAGGTAAGTTGACCCACTTGCCTTAGAAATTTGTGTATGTTGACCATAGTTTATCACTCATCCCAGAAATCCCCAGGTAAGCATAACTAGTCCCGTAGGATTTATGCGATATGCTTGCCTTAGCCCGAGGGCCTTTTGCCAGGAAATCCAGAATACACGTGTCTATGTGTCACACAAATATCTTAGGTTCATAGAATCAAAACCTTGATGAGATTTTACATAAATTAGACATAAGTCTAAGGATTCAAGTCATAAGCATAAGTATACAATTCCACGTGTCGACGAGAATAAGATTAAGAAGTTTCATTTTTTTTCGGGGAGAGTCAAAGTGTCAAAAGGTAAGTTTAGGGAGACGAGTAACTAAGTTTAAACAATTACAAGGCAAACCTATGCTAAGGCATCAAGTTGCACATAAGTAAAGTATAGCATTATGTAGCATGTAACAATATATATATTACCAAGAATATAAATATTATTCTATGAGGTTCATGCATAATCTATAGTCTAGGTCACCATTTCTAATAACCTAAATCCCTATAGTTATGGGCTCTGATACCAATCTGTCACACCCCAACCTTGACGGCGGAAACGTCGAGATGTGAGGGTTAAGATTGTTCACAGCCACATAACGCTATATTTAAATTTCAAATATTATTATAATAAGTATTAAAATGAAATACAACCATAAGTCACAAAAAGAAATAAGTTCAACATAACTCAAACATAACATAATGTTTTTGTTTATTTAACTAGGTCCAAATCCTAGTTTTATTGCAAGCTTCAAATGTCCATTAAACTGGGGATTTCCTGAAACATGATGAAAATAAAGAGTCAACTAAAAATAGTTGGTGAGTTTCCAAGTTTTCATACATAATAAGATTACAAGTAGCAATTCATGTCATGGATTATAAGTTAGTAAGGTTATAGAACACATATCGTTACAACCAAACCTCGACTTGATTACAAGTATATAAGATTGGCTAAGTGTATTTGGTTCCCTAGTGCACAAGCGTACGGCCCCTAGGAGTCGGCAATACCTCGACTTTAGCACCAAATAGGCTTGTCAGGCCCAAAGATCTAAGACGTCGCCAGGCTAGCAATAGTTAATGATTGTAAACAAATTATGTATCTCATATAAACACTTACAATACACAAATAACCATGACAAATAATAAGTTGAATTGCATGTGATTACAAGTCTCAAACGTGTATAAGTGTATCATGTATAAGATATCATGTTTCACCCCAAAATAGTGTGAAATAAAGTAAAAAGGGGACAAGGAAAACTCACGTATCAAATAAGTATAGAATGAAGTTAAATAAGAATAATGTATGCCGTTCCAAGATAAAACGTCACAATGCACCTAAATATATAAATATAACAAGATTTAGGCTAATAACAAGATTAACGAGTTAACATGAACTAGGGTATTAGAATTTGGGGATTTTTATATAGTAATAATAAATTCTTATAAAAATACCATTTACGAAATTTATAAACTTTATTTTAAGGAAATTAATCCTTTGTAAATAAATTGCGATTTTTAAAATTATATTTTATCATTATAAATCCTTAATCATAAGGTCTAATATTAATTTAATACCTTTAAGTATTTAATTTCATAAAAATGTTTAATTTTAACATTTGTAAATAATTTTATATTAAAATATAAAAATGTTTTACAAGAATAAATTTTTAAGAAATATCTAGATGACCTCAAAAATTTTGGGGTTTATAAAAGTTATTTTTATAATTATTATAAATTTTCTATACTCAATTTAAGGCCAAAAAGGCTTTAAAAAAATTACATGAGGTGCCCGGGTTTCGAACCCGTGACCTCATGTATGAGGGAACAGTGTCTTAACCAATGAACCATGGCTCCAGCCGCGAAAACACCATTTTTAATTCTTAAAACCAAAGTTTAAACAAAACCCCAATTTCCCATGAACCCTAGTTTGTTCAAGTCCCAAATTGACGATCGATTCGATGTTCATGCTTGAATAATCATGGGGCTTTGATTCCCCATTGTATTTCGAGCATAAACATGTGTTTCAATTACCCGAATTTGAAGATGAAATGATGAAGAACAGTTGATGCTAAAACCGCGACACACGTTCGACTGGTTCGAGGTTCAAACGATGATTTAACCAAATTGGTTTCTCAGGAAGCTTCCAATGGTGTACCAGATCAAAAGCCCTCTGTCAATTTCTGATTATGTTGCTCGGAAAGTGGTTTTCGAGTAAGTTCAGTTCAGATGCGACGAAATGGGTAATCGAATGAGATTATTGTGTGGATTTCAGATGAAATTGAGTTTAGCAATCGAATCCAGATAGGTAGACGTTTGTTTAGGCTGAATTAATTTGATTATTATGGGTGTTTAAGGCTCGAATGATTAAGGAGTTAAGGCGTCGGTTACACGCTCGATTAAGCTTTTGTAACCGACGTTTGAATGCGATTAACTGATAAGTTATGGTTCGAATCATGTTCCAGAAGCGTTCCCAACGGTTTTTGGTATAAGAAACGAGGCTATAAGGCCGTTTTGGCCTTGCCGGAGTTCGGCCGGAGGCGCCGGCCTCCTCTCGCCGGAAAGACGGGAACAAAGAGGGAAAGGGGTTGGGTTTTGTGATTTGGCACAACCAGTCCCTGTAGTTTTCAATAGTTAACCCTTATGCATATAAACTTTAATTCTAAGTTTTTAAAAAAAACACAAATTAGCCCCCTAGTTTAATATAATTCTCATGATTATTAATAATATTACTATTATTACTTTTACTATCAATATTATTATTATTATTACTATTATTATTATTATTATTATTATTATTATTATTATTATTATTATTATTAGTATATTATTATCAATATTATTATTATTGTTATTATAATTGTTATCATTATTATTATTTACTTAGTTTAAAAACTTAAACAAAAATCATACAATAATAGACCATCAAGTTTCATAATTTGCATAAATAAACCATATAAGAATTAACAAAATTAACTTTTAATTAACGGAATTACGAGATGTTACAGTCTCCCCAACTTAAAAGAATTTCGTCCCGAAATTAAAAGAAATGAAACTATGCAAATAAGAACGGGTATTTCTTTTTCATGTGCTCCTCACGTTCCCAAGTAAATTCGGCGCCACGTTTATTCTCCCAACGAACCTTGACGATTGGGTGTTTGTGGTTCTAGTCTTCTTCATTATGCGATCCATGATCTCAACAGGTTTCTCGACAAAATGCAATGACTCGTCAATCTGGATGTCCTCCAACGGAACATACAGACTTTCGTCGGCCAAACACTTTCTCAAATTGGAGACGTGGAATACAGGATGAACTCCACTAAGGTCGGAAGGTAGTTCCAGTTTATAAGCCACTTTCCCAATCCTTTTCAGGATTTTGAAAGGCCCTACAAATCTTGGAGCCAGTTTGCCCTTCTTTCCAAAGCGAACCACACCTTTCCACGGTGAAACCTTAAGAAGAACCATCTCCCCAACTTGGAATTCCAATGGCTTACGTCGCTTATCAGCATAGCTCTTTTGTCGACTTCTCGCCACTTCAAGGTTCTTGCGAATGATAGAAACTTTATCGGTCGTCTCTTGTATAAGTTCAGGACCAGTAATGAAGTTTTCACCAATGTCGGTCCAACAGATCGGTGAACGACATTTTCGACCATAAAGTGCCTCGAACGGCGCCATCTTGATACTCGAGTGGTAACTATTGTTATACCGAAAATTCCGCGAGCGGTAGATGCGTATCCCAATCACCACCAAAGTCAGAACGCAAAGGCGTAGCAAATCCTCCAAGGTTTGGATCGTTCGCTCGGTTTGACCATCAGTTTGAGGATGGTAAGCCGTGCTTAGATCTAGTTGTTGTGTACCCAAGAGTTCTTGCATAGACGACCAAAAATGTGAGTGAAGCGAGCATCTCGGTCGGATATGATGTGCAGAGGTACCCCATGACGACTTACAATCTCATCAACTTATATACGAGCTAACTTTGATGTTTTGTAAGTGTCACGTATAGGTATAAAATGCGCCGACTTAGTCAATCGGTCAACAATCACCCATATGCTATCATGTCCTCGGGAGGTTCGGGGTAGCTTTGTTATGAAGTCCATGGATATGTGTTCCCACTTCCACATAGGAATCTCGGGTTGCTCAAGTAATCCACTTGGACGTTGATGTTCGGCTTTAACCTTCGTACACGTGAGACACTTAGCTACATAAGTCGCTATGTCTTTCTTCATTCCAGGCCACCAATATTGACCACATAGGTCCATATACATCTTATCGGAGCCAGGATGAATAGAATAACGAGTTTGATGAGCCTCGTTCATGATGAAAGTACGGAGGTTATCGCGGTTGGAACCCAAATTCGATTGGCGAAGTACATCAGCCCATTGGTTTCGTTTCCAATCGGGTTAGAAGATTATGCTCCAATTCATCCTTCATTATTCCTTCTCGTTGTACCATTTGTTGAGCCTCCAGGATACTAGACTCGATCAGTCACTATCTATCTCAGGTTTTGTAGCAATACGGTGGTCTCGTTGACATCAAGTCGGATCTCAGTATCGAACTCACCCAAAGTATCAAACCATTGTCGTCGATCGCAAATTTCTTGGAATGAGATCATCTTGTTGTGAATCTTTCGGCTTAGAGCGTCGGCTACAACGTTTGCTTTACCAGGATGGTAACGAATGTCACAATCATAATCACTAATCAACTCCACCCAACGACGTTGTCTCATATTGAGATCTTTTTGATTGAAAACGTGTTTGAAGGCTTTGTGATCGTGTGTGTAGAGTGTAGACTATACATGCGTGCCATACAGGTAGTGCCTCCAAATCTTCAAAGCAAAGACAACAGCACCAAGCTCAAGATCATGTGTTGTGTAATTCACCTCGTGAACCTTCAATTGTCTCGATGCATAAGCTATAACCTTCCCTCGTTGCATGAGAACACAACCAAGGCCTTGTTTAGATGCATCACAATACACGGTGAAATCGTCGTTTCCATCGGGTAAGGTCAAGATAGGAGCATTGCACAACTTGTGCTTTAACGCTTCAAAAGCTTCTTCTTGCTCGGGACCCCACTCGAATGGTTTATTCTTTTGTGTCAAAGTAGTGAGCGGTTTCGCGATCCTCGAGAAGTTGGCAATGAATCGCCGATAATAACCAGCAAGACCAAGAAAAGAACGAACTTCGGTAGGAGTTGTAGGAACACACCAATTCTTCACAGCTTCCACCTTTGCAGGATCAACGTGAATTCCTTGGCTATTCACCACGTGTCCTAGAAATTGAACTTCCTCGAGCCAGAAATCACACTTCGAGAACTTCGCGTACAATTGCTCTTTCTTCAACAACTCAAGAACCAATCTCAAATGTAGTTCATGATCGGTGTTGGACTTTGAATAGATAAGTATGTCATCAATGAAGACGATCACAAACTTGTCTAGATAAGGCTTGCATACTCGATTCATGAGATCCATGAAGACAGCAGGAGCATTGGTTAAACCAAAAGGCATCACCATAAACTCATAGTGCCCATATCGAGTACGGAAAGCGGTCTTCGGGATATCATCATCATGGACTCGTAGTTGATGATAACCAGAACGTAAGTCGATCTTCGAGAAAATAGCAGCACCTTGAAGTTGGTCAAACAAATCATCGATACGAGGAAGTGGATAACGGTTCTTGATGGTAAGCTTGTTAAGCTCACGATAATCGATGCACATACGAAACGTTCCATCTTTCTTCTTCACGAACAGAACAGGTGCACCCCAAGGCGAAGAACTAGGACGGATGAAGCCCTTCTCAGATAACTCTTGAAGTTGACTAGAGAGTTCTTGCATCTCCGATGGTGCAAGTCGATATGGTGACTTAGCCACGGGGTTTGCTCCCGGTATCAAGTCAATTTTAAACTCGACTTCACGCACGGGAGGTAAACCACTAAGGTCATCGGGAAATACCTTAGGAAAGTCTCGTACGATAGGGACATCCTTAAGTTCTTTCCCTTTGACTTTCGTGTTGACCACGTAAGCCAAGAAGGCCATATACTTCTTGCTTAAGCACTTTCGGGCTTGAGTGCAAGACATGAGTTTAAGCCCTTTGGAAGATTTCTCACCGAACACCTTCAAAGTATCTCCAGAGGGTAACGGTATACGGATGCACTTCTCGAAACAAATGATCTCGGCATGGTGTTTGGCTAACCAATCCATACCAATGATGACGTCGAAGCTTCCAAGTTTCATAGGAATAAGATCGATAAGAAAATCATGCGTGTCAAGGCTTAAGATGCAATCACGGATAACAATGTCAACGGTGATCGGTTCTCCATCGGCGACTTCAACGGTAAGAGGTCTTCCTAGTTTCGTATGTGGCTTAGCAAGTATGGGTTCAAACTCTAACGAAACAAAGCTCTTATCGGCTCCAGAATCAAATAGGACATAGGCATAAGTTTTATTAATAAGGAACATACCTGTTCAATTTTAAGGGTATTTAACGACATAGGCAACACATGAAAAGAATTAGATCACAAGAGTTAAAGGTAAATTAACATACCATTCACCACATCGTTGTTTGCTTGTGCTTGGTTAGCGTTGATGTTGAAAGCACGTCCTCGAGCTTGTGGAACATTACCCACAAGACGGGGACATTGTGGGCGGAAGTGACCAGGTTCCCCACAGTTGTAGCAAACACGATTTGTGACCACGGCGGCGTTGTTGTTAGGTGCACGGTGACAAGTTGCCACCAAGTGACCATATTTACCGCATAAGGTACAGATACGGCATGGTTGATTTCCCGGGTGGTGGTACCTACAAATGTTGCACATAGGCTGAGGACCAGCATAAGCCCTAGCCCCAGGCACTTGTGCCACAGGTGCAGCCGCAGGTACAAGTTGTCTTTGGGGTTGTTTGGGTGCAGCCACAGCATAATTGCGTGCCGGTGTGAACTTGCGCTTCTTGTTGTTGTTGTTGTTAGACGGTTCAGCTTTTGTTTCTTTAACAGCCTCGGTAGCCGTCTTCTCTACTTTCTTTGCACCCTTCACAGACATGGTGCCCGCTCGTATATGGTTCTCGGTGAGTTGAGCGGTGATAGTAATGGCTTCTTCCAAAGTTGTGGGTCGGCTACCCACCACAGCATCTTGAATTTGAGGTGGTACACCCTTAATGAACTTCTCGATGTTGCGGGGGACAGTGTCGACCATGTGAGGCAGCAGTAAACTCAACTCATGATGCCTAGTTGAGTAGGCCAAATGATCACCATCATTTTGCTTCAAGTTCCAAAATTCTTCCTCCAACTTTTGCAACTCACTTCGTGGGCAGAACTTCGCGATAGCGATGTTCTTGAACTCCTCCCAGGTAAGTGCTTGCACAGCTTCGGGTCCACGGTTTCTCTTCTCGCTATTCCACCAGGTAAGTGCCCTTTGTTGGAGCACACTAGTAGCATAACGAACCTTGAGTGCCTCGGGACACTCACAATTGATAAAGGTATTTTCCATGCTTTCGAACCACTCAAGAAGACCAGTGGCTCCTTCCTTGCCACTAAAACTAGTGGGCTTGCAAGAACTAAAGTGTTTGAAGGTGCAAGTTCGATTGTTCCCGTTTTGGTTGTTCCCATTTTGGTTGTTGCTGTTCTCTCCATGACCATTTCCATTGTTGCTACCATTGGTCAGTAAGGTGCTATTAAGTTCAGCAACCATGGTCGGGATGACAGCAGCCATTTGACGAGCAATCATGGCGGCTAGTTTACGATCGGAACTTCCACGCTTTCCATGATGACGAGACATGCTGGAATATACAAAATGAGTTAGATACGAGAATTGGAATAACAAGGGTCATAGTTCAACAAAGATAAGGCAATAGTTGTAAGGCACATGGAATGGTTCCATTTGGTAACGCATTACCATTTGGAAACGTTGACACGTCAAGGTAAGTTGACCCACTTGCCTTAGAAATTTGTGTATGTTGACCATAGTTTATCACTCATCCCAGAAATCCCCAGGTAAGCATAACTAGTCCCGTAGGATTTATGCGATATGCTTGCCTTAGCCCGAGGGCCTTTTGCCAGGAAATCCAGAATACAGGTGTCTATGTGTCACACAAATATCTTAGGTTCATAGAATCAAAACCTTGATGAGATTTTACATAAATTAGACATAAGTCTAAGGATTCAAGTCATAAGCATAAGTATACAATTCCACGTGTCGACGAGAATAAGATTAAGAAGTTTCATTTTTTTCGGGGAGAGTCAAAGTGTCAAAAGGTAAGTTTAGGGAGACGAGTAACTAAGTTTAAACAATTACAAGGCAAACCTATGCTAAGGCATCAAGTTGCACATAAGTAAAGTATAGCATTATGTAGCATGTAACAATATATATATTACCAACAATATAAATATTATTCTATGAGGTTCATGCATAATCTATAGTCTAGGTCACCATTTCTAATAACCTAAATCCCTATAGTTATGGGCTCTGATACCAATCTGTCACACCCCAACCTTGACGGCAGAAACGTCGAGATGTGAGGGTTAAGATTGTTCACAGCCACATAACGCTATATTTAAATTTCAAATATTATTATAATAAGTATTAAAATGAAATACAACCATAAGTCACAAAAAGAAATAAGTTCAACATAACTCAAACATAACATAATGTTTTTGTTTATTTAACTAGGTCCAAATCCTAGTTTTATTGCAAGCTTCAAATGTCCACTTTAAACTTGGGGATTTCCTGAAACATGATGAAAATAAAGAGTCAACTAAAAATAGTTGGTGAGTTTCCAAGTTTTCATACATAATAAGATTACAAGTAGCAATTCATGTCATGGATTATAAGTTAGTAAGGTTATAGAACACATATCGTTACAACCAAACCTCGACTTGATTACAAGTATATAAGATTGGCTAAGTGTATTTGGTTCCCTAGTGCACAAGCGTACGGCCCCTAGGAGTCGGCAATACCTCGACTTTAGCACCAAATAGGCTTGTCAGGCCCAAAGATCTAAGACGTCGCCAGGCTAGCAATAGTTAATGATTGTAAACAAATTATGTATCTCATATAAACACTTACAATACACAAATAACCATGACAAATAATAAGTTGAATTGCATGTGATTTACAAGTCTCAAACGTGTATAAGTGTATCATGTATAAGATATCATGTTTCACCCCAAAATAGTGTGAAATAAAGTAAAAAGGGGACAAGGAAAACTCACGTATCAAATAAGTATAGAATGAAGTTAAATAAGAATAATGTATGCCGTTCCAAGATAAAACGTCACAATGCACCTAAATATATAAATATAACAAGATTTAGGCTAATAACAAGATTAACGAGTTAACATGAACTAGGGTATTAGAATTTGGGGATTTTTATATAGTTAATAAATTCTTATAAAAATACCATTTACGAAATTTATAAACTTTATTTTTAAGGAAATTAATCCTTTGTAAATAAATTGCGATTTTTAAAATTATATTTTATCATTATAAATCCTTAATCATAAGGTCTAATATTAATTTAATACCTTTAAGTATTTAATTTTCATAAAAATGTTTAATTTTAACATTTGTAAATAATTTTATATTAAAATATAAAAATGTTTTACAAGAATAAATTTTTAAGAAATATCTAGATGACCTCAAAAATATTTGGGGTTTATAAAAGTTATTTTTATAATTATTATAAATTTTCTATACTCAATTTAAGGCCAAAAAGGCTTTAAAAAAATTACATGAGGTGCCCGGGTTTCGAACCCGTGACCTCATGTATGAGGCAACAGTGTCTTAACCAATGAACCATGGCTCCAGCCGCGATAAAACACCATTTTTAATTCTTAAAACCAAAGTTTAAACAAAACCCCAATTTCCCATGAACCCTAGTTTGTTCAAGTCCCAAATTGACGATCGATTCGATGTTCATGCTTGAATTAATCATGGGGCTTTGATTCCCCATTGTATTTCGAGCATAAACATGTGTTCAATTACCCGATTTGAAGATGAAATGATGAAGAACAGTTGATGCTAAAACCGCGACACACGTTCGACTGGTTCGAGGTTCAAACGATGATGTTAACCAAATTGGTTTCTCAGGAAGCTTCCAATGGTGTACCAGATCAAAAGCCCTCTGTCAATTTCTGATTATGTTGCTCGGAAAGTGGTTTTCGAGTAAGTTCAGATGCGACGAAAATGGGTAATCGAATGAGATTTTCGAGTAAGCCTTCTTTTTTCTCCTTTCTTTCGTATTCTGCACCTGCAATTCACAATCGTCCACCGTAATCGCATTCTATGATAATTATATATCAAAAGCATGTATTAGCTACTTAAAACACATATATGTCATGAATGCATCACTAGTCTGTAAGTAAGTAATCTTGATTGCCCTTAACTCCTCATCTTAAGTATTTGGTCTGGGGGCAGCCCTGATTGTAGCTTCCATGAAGCCTAAAGACCCAGTAGTGCTACTTTCTCCCCTTAGCTTCCTCTTCCTCTCTCTCTCTCTCTCTCTCTCCTCATCTCTTCAGGAGTCAGTATCCTTTTCTTTTTGTCACCAACAGACCTTTGTGACTCAGGGTGGAGAGAGCTTTGGCCTTCATTGCTTGGAGTAGCTTCCATGCTCTGGCCAGAGAGAGGTTGTGATACACCTTCACCAGCAGGTGTGCCACTGAGGGAATGGATTGTTAAAGTAGTTGTAGTTGTGACAATGCTCTCAAGCTCTATCACTGGGCTTTCAGTCAAGGTTTTCCCTTTGAAGCTAATCTCAGGGTCTGCCTCAACATCCAGTTGACTAATGACATTACCTGATTGCTTTTGTCTTCTTCTTGAGATGAACTCTTCAATAATCATGTCTTGAATCCTTTGAGCCAGCCTGTCAGCTTGCCTAGATTGGCTAGGATTGGCAAGTGGCCTGTTGACCAGGTCAAGACCTTCATAGTAGTTCAAGGTCTGAAAGGTGAAGACTTCTTGTTGCCCTTGAACTCTTTAAAGTATAAAGGCTCTTCTATCAGCATCATACCTCCACCCAATTATTTAGTTTGAATTTTCTTGGGGTAGGGATGACATAGCCCTTGGAATACCTTCCTCAAAGAGACTCTGAATGAGTGAGTCTAGTGAATGGACATCAATGTGACCTTGAGGAAGTTGCTGAGTATGGACAATTGCAAGTGAGGATGGTGAGTCCTCAATGTCCATACTCTGTGAAGAACTTCCAGGTTCCATGATTGTTATGACTTTCTCCCCCTTTTTGGTAGCATCACCCTCTTGCATAGGTGAGCCAGGACTTAGGTCAATCACATCCACAGGTTCTTATGTTCCTGGATGAGCTCTCCTTAAAGGTCTCCCAGCTAGTTTTTCCTTAAGATAAGATATCTTAAGTTGCTGATCATTGACCCTATTTTGTAAGGTAGTCACCTGAGATTCCAGATGACTAACCTTAGAGACTAAATAGGAGCATGTTTATGACAATTTTATGCACCTTTAGTCTCATGTTCACCTTATCTTTATCAGAAGAATCATTTGGGGATGAGAGAATTGGACCAAAGTCTTCACTCTCACCACCAGCATCATGTTCTTGGCTGTTGGATTTCCCTTGCTCACTGACCGCTTCAAATGAAGTGTCAATGGGCTGAGTTGTCATGGTTGAGGTCTTAATGATGTAATCACTTGCAGAAGTGAGAGCCTCTTCCATATGGACCTTCTGAACAGGTTCAAAGAGATCCACCTCAGTGATGGGTGAATGATGTGGGCTAGACAAGAGAGAGGCAAGAGCACTCATCTCTCTTTGAGTGGGGGAGGAGTAGAGAGACGCATGGTACTTACTGAATCCCATGTCTTTATCATCATAAAATTCAAGGTTAGGAATGGTTTAGTTTAGATCAATAGGCTGGGGATGGTAACTTTCCTTTGAAGGTTGTTCACTTGAGTGTTGAGACTCAGAGTGAAGGCTTAAGGCTGATGGGCTAATGAGCTCATCAGGCTAAGCATGAGGAACCTCAGCACTGATTCTTGATGAGATGGGAGTGGTTTGCTCCTCAGGAGACGTAGGAGCTCTAGTCTCCACCTCTTCCTGTATGAGTGATGATATGGGGGCCTGCACAAGCTGAATAGCTAATGTAGGGGTTCATTTGGATTTTCTTTGGTAGGTGAGGAGTATTTTAGGCTATGTAGGTGGTTGAGAAGTAGAAGGTGTGGGTTCAAAACTAGCTTGTGTTGCTAGGTTGTCACCTTGAGCAATGAGCTCTAACATTTTGGGGATAAGGGTTGTTTCTACCCCGGAGAAGCCAACAGTTGGCTTCTTCATTATCTTAAAGATGTCGGGCTTCATCTGTCCCAATTTAAGAATATTACCTGTTTCCCTCAACTATGAGCCCAGTTCACAGTTGAGAATGTATTAAACATATCTAGGAAACATATAATACTCCAAGGAGTCCAATTTGCAAGTAAATTTGTATAAACAAATTGAGAGTACCTGAATTTGACCCCTTGGACCATTTCATGAACTATGAAGGAGAGATCTTCGAGAATCTGGTCCCAGCCACCATGCTTGTTGGACAAGATGTGGATGACTACATGGAGTAGATACTTCCACTGTGATGAGACCTTCCCTTTCCTGAAGGTCTTGATAGAGAAATCTCCTTCATAGCCCATCTGCTCAAAGGAGTGGTTTACAGCTTCTTAAGGAAAGGACAATTCACCTTTCTCCTCATCCAGCTGAAGATGAGTGTTGATGATGGCTGGAGTGATGAAGATTGTCCTCCCCTACACTGTGGCAAACAGTGCCCTCTCCCTATCTATAATGACATCTTGGCAGGTCTTCCAAAATTCTAACAGATGATCCTCATAGAGTGGAGGATAAATGGTTAGGGAGGTGAAGTAGTTTGTCAAACAAAGGAAACGGCAGACCTCTGAGAAACTTGGATCTTTCTCAGAGTCCAACAGAGCAACCTGATTGTGTTGCATGTGGAGTTGCATTGAAAAATCTGGGTTGTTTATGCGGTTGAGGTTGGCCATTTTAGACAGCTTAGTGGTGAAGAAAAATAAGAACAAAGGCAGTTTGTAGGTGAATTTAGGTTTTTGGGAATAGTTCAGATGAAGAAGAGACTGAAAGAGGGGGGAACCGTTGGGTATATATATGAAATGGATCTGAGACAAAGTTAATGAAAGAGGATAAACCAAACCGGATGTCGGTCCAACTTCTGAAAAGGTAGTTTTCTTTTGCCCAAAAAGTAGTTTTCTTGGAAGTCTAAAATCTTCCGCAGGTAATTATACTTCAGAAGTTTTGATAAAAAGCTTCTGAAGCCAAAATGACATCGGAAGATATCCCAAAGAGTTTAGAAAATTTTGCTTCGAAAGAGATTAAGACTAAGAAATTTTATTCTAAGAAGAATAAAGCTTCCGAGACTTATTGCTTTCAAAAGAAATTTGTTCTTTAAAACATACAAGTATTCAAGAGTAATTTTAAGCTTCGAAAAAATTTTGAGAATTTCTTCCGAAAGTAAATTCACTTAAGTAGTTGTTTGTTTTAAAAACATAAATTTCGTCCGAAGGTAAATGCATATCTTCCGAAGTATAAAAAGATCAAAATTTTCGAAAATCTAAGAAATATCATTTAAAAGATTTTTCATCCAGAGTAAATAGGGGCTTATGAAGGTGATAAAATAGACAATTTAGGATAAACAGATTTTAGAAATAGTATGAGTTAGTTTTAAGAAAAGCTACTCAAAGTTAATCATCCCAATAGCTGAAGAGCAAGAGGTTCCAACTGTTGACCCACCAACCCATGAGTTAAAGGATGATACCACTATGGAGACCATCATAGGGAGAATCAGGTAAATCAACCCACATTCACTAGTGATGATTAACCCCTAACCATCAAAGCCAGAAGAAACAGGGATAAGGTAGCCAGAAAAACTACTAAAAAAGTGGCTGAATCCAAGCTAAAGATAGACCCAAAACAAAAGAGTGTGTTCATTTCAGCTGGATTCCAGGTAGTTGGAAACTCTGATCCTGGAAAGGAGTGTAGTGCCAGCATTCCTGTTCTGCTGAGGGATCAGAAGTTAAAGGGAATGACTGTTGATGAAGACAAGAAGAGCAAGAAACAACAGTCCTCAAATTCCTAAAAGATTAACATTGCATGCATAAGGTGTGGTCTGCAAAACCATATGGCTAAAGATTGTTATTACAATCCTGTAAGCACACATTATACAAATTATGTTAAGAAAGAAGGAGTCAAGGAGGGTTTCATATTTGGACTTTATCACATGGTTCAAGTGATGAGGAAAGGAAAGCTTGTTTCCGAAGCAAAGTTGCTTTCGAAAGAAACTCATTCTTCCGAAGGGAAAATAGATTCAGAAGTTAAGCCAAAGAAAATTCAAAAGAACAAGAAAGCTCCTCTGAAACCTTCTGAGAAGAAGATTGATTCGGAAGAAAAGGTGGTGAAGGCTTCTTTCGAGAAGAGAGAAGCTTCAGAAGAATGCCATGTTGCTTAAGCTTCAATAAGCTTATTTACACTGGTCAGCCATGGGATGGAATGGAAGATCAGCCAAGATGCTGCAGCCCAAACATCTTCTTCACAGACATCTATTGAACCCACTCCCATATCTTTTGGTTCAATTATGTCATCCTTATTGGTAGAACCCAAGACCAGCAAGGCTTGGGTTTCCAATCATAACTAACTTTTCACCTTATATGTAGGGACATCCACATGACAAGAATAATAATGTGTGGATTGTAGACAGTGGATGCTCTAGGCACATGACTGGGAACAAATCTCTTCTTCAACAATTTCAACATTTTGATAGAGGTCCAGTTTAATTTGGAGGTGAGACCGGAGGATACATTTCAGGCAGAGGAAGTGTATCCAATGGCAAGTTAACGGTCGACAAAGTAAACTTTGTCAAACAGCTTAAACTTTGTTAAACAGCATGAACACAAATAACTTGGTACATGGTGTGCCTAAAAAGGAATTTTTTCTGTAGAGACAACTGTGTTGCATGTCTGAAAGGAAAGAACATAGAGCATCTCACAAATCCAAAGAAGTTAACTCTATCACCACACCATTACACTTATTGCACATGGATCTATTTGGTCCCACAAGTATAATGAGCATTTGAAGGAAATCATACTGCCTTGTGATTATTGATGATTTTACTAGATTTACATGGGTATTCTTTTTAAGAACTAAAGATGAAACTATTGAAACTTTAAAATCTTTTATTCTTAAAATAGAGAACCAAATTGATCACAAGGTTAAGATAATTAGAAGTGATTAAGGGACTGAGTTTAAAAATCAAGTTCTTGACTCATTTTGTAACTCAAAAAGGGATTGCCATACAATATAGTGCCCCTAGAACTCCTCAACAAAATGGTGTTGCTGAGAGGAGAAATAGGACACTTATTGAGGCTGCTCGAACTATGTTAGCTGATTCAAAGCTGCCTCTAACATTCTGGTTAGAGGCAGTCAGCACTGCATGCTATGTGTAGAACAAAGTTCTTGTAGTTAAGCCACATGGAAAAACCCCTTATGAGTTATGTAACAAGAGGCCACCGTTCATTGGCTTTCTTAGGTCCTTTGGCAGAAGGTGTACCATACTTAACTCAAAGGACAATTTGGCAAAATTTCTGAAAAGTCATATGATGCTATCTTTGTTGGATATTCCTCAACCTCTATTGGCTATAGAGTGCATAACATTAAAAATAACCAATTTGAGGAATCATCCAATATTGTTGTTAATGAGCACACTCCTTGTGTTAGGGGGAATGGCCCTGATCATATTTTTGACTTAGAATTGTTTCCAAACTATTCTAAACCCTCTTGTGAGAATGTTTCAGCTAAAACAGGTACTCAAAGTGACTCTAATGTTGACCAACTATTTGACTTACCCAGACCTCTTCCAAGTTCTCCAAGAGTTGCTGAGAATCAAGCTCCCACAATTGGCAGATCTGATAGCATAACTATCTCAGAACCTAGTGGAGCTTTAACAAGTTATCAACAAAGTGAGACTCAAAACTTATCTGGTGACAACACACAACACCAAGCTGATGCAAGTAGTATTTTGAAGGAACAGGCAACTGTAAATGCTGCTTCACAGCCAATTGATACTTCATTCAATCAGTCCTCATTGAATGAATGTGAAACATCAGCTGGACCAAGTGTTCAAAACCTTGAGCCAAACTTTTTCAATCCAGATCTATCCATGCAACTGGATGTGATCCCCAGGATCAGATTTCATAACACTCAACCAACTGAAAACATCATTGGAAATGTCTCTGAAGGTGTGAGAAAAAAGGGACAAACTCACAATGGGAATGTCTGCCTGTACTCATGCTTCCTATCTAAGATGGAGCCCAAGAATGTAGAAGAAGCCTTGAAAGATAGTAGTTGGGTTGAATCAATGCAAGAGGAATTGCTTCAATTCAAAAGACAAAAGGTTTGGAATCTATGTCCACTACCATCCGGTCAAGTACCAATAGGCACAAAATGGGTATTCCGGAACAAGAGAGATGATAGAGGCTTAATCATCAAGAACAAGGCAAGACTGGTAGTTCAAGGATACACTCAAGAGGAAGGAATTGATTACACTGATGTCTTTGCATCTATTTCAAGACTTGAGGCAGTAAGGATCTTTTTTGCTTATGTTGCATCCAAGAATTTTACAATCTACCATCTAGATGTTAAGTGTGCATTTCTATATGGGGATATAGATAGGGAAGTCTATGTGTGCCAGCCTCCAGGATTTGAAGACCCACAGCACCCCAACTATGTGTGCAAACTAGATAAAGCTCTCTATGGGCTGCAACAGGCACCTAGGCTGTGGTATCAGACATTGTCTCAGTTTCTCCTGAAGAATGGTTACACAAGAGGTACCATTGACAAGACATTATTCATAAAAAAAGTATGCGAAATACATTTTGCTCGTACAAGTTTATTTTGATGACATCATATTTGGTTTCTCAAATGACCAAATGTGCAAAGATTTTAAGAGCATTATCAAGAAGAAGTTTGAAATGAGTTTCATGGGAAAATTTGACTTTTTCCTTGGAATTTAGGTAAAGCAGATGAAAGACGGGTTCTTTATCAATCAGTCTAAGTATGTCAATGACATCTTAAAGAGATTTGATATGAAAGAATGCAAGCCAGCAAACACTCTTATACCCAGAAATCATAATATTTGTCCTGACTCTGAGGGGGAGGATACTGATCAACATCAGTATAGGGCAATCATTAGATCTCTAATGTATCTCACAGCAAGTAGACCTGATATCATGTTTGCAACTTGACTCTATGCAAGATATCAGGCTGCTCTAAAGGTGTCTCACCTAGTTGCTGCCAAGAGAATCCTTAGATACCTTAAAGGAGCACCTAAACCGGGTCTCTAGTATCCAAGGAACACCAATTTAAATCTCTATGGCTACACTGATAGTGACTATGGTGGCTGCAACATCAACAAGAAATCAACATCAGGATGATATCAATATTTTAGTGGACATATCATCTCATGGTAATGAAAAAAGCAATCTTGTGTCTCAACATCTACTACTGAAGCTGAATACATTGCTGCTACAAGTTGTTGTGCTCAGTTGCTGTGGATTCAAAACCAGATGATAGACTATGGATTCAACTTCATAAGTACTCCTATTCACATTAACAACAAGAGTGCTATATCCATTACAGAAAATCCTGTCAAGCACTCTAAGACAAAGCACATTGACATCAGGTATCATTTCATTAGAGATATTCATGAGAAAAATCTGATTAAACTAGTCAAAGTTGAATCAAATGAAAAATATGTTGATTTGTTCATCAAAGCATTTGATGACAAAGATTTAAGTATCTTATTACGGCTATTGGGATGATAAATATTGATTAGCTTATCTCATTTGAAAACCTTTTTAAAATGAGTATTGTCTTTATCAATATAATCTAAGCCCTGTTACAAAAAGTTTTTCTTTAAAATTCACTAAGTGTAAGTTCTTTCGAAGAGAAATTAACCCTTGGAAGATAGGTTATTTATCTTCTGAAAGAAAATTCCTTTAAGGTTAGTTCTATCTTCCGAAGAGTTTTTAGCCTCGAAAGAAAATTTGAAGTTATATCAAATCTATTTCCGAAGCTTAAAAAACTTCTTCCCTCGGAAGACCTTACTCTCGGAAGTAAATTTCTGTTAGGATAAATTTACCCTCGGATGTAAGATTGGCTTCGAAAGAAGAATACCTTCGAAGAACCTTAACATTTGGAAGAAAGCTTTACTGTGTAACAGAAATCTTTTGGGCCCCACTATTTAAAAAGGTAAAGATTTTATTAATGATGTCGAAATATTTTAAATAGATTTAACCTTACCGCCCTTGTCACATCACACCCAAATCATCACTTCACCTTATCCATCCGCCACTTTCACCCATTTAAATACTTCTGACTCATTTCCTTAATCCTTTTACCAATTTCACTGCCCTAAGATTCCTTCATCTTCAATTTACCCAAAATTAAACATTTCCTCTGTAACTTTCCTCAACAATGGCATTAAACCCTCAGCATAACCAAGTCGCACTCCTTGACTCTTCAAGGATGTTGACTTCTCTGAAATCATCTCCTTCCTCACCCAATCCACCTACTACACTGTTTTAACTATCAACCCCACAATGTATTCGAACCACATTGTCAAATTTTGGGGAAATGATCAGATTGAAACCCTGAACGGAGATTGGGTTATTAGGACGAGCATTTGTGGTCAGGAGCTTATCATTTCTGAACAAATCATCAGGGAGCATCTAGAGCTTCATGATGAGGGCGCTCCTACTGAATTCCCCAAATCAGACCTAGATGACACATATATCCAGATGGGATATGGTGGTGATGTGAGCAGCTCAACCGTGTACAAGTTTAATTTCTCTTACAATTGGAAATTCCTGTTTCACATAGTCCTTCACTGCCTGTCAAACAAGTTTGGGGGATGAGATCAAATTTCCTATAAACTGGGATGCCTAGTTGACAGGTTAGTAAAGGGCCTTAGATTCAACTATTCAAGGTTTGTGCTGACCAATCTCATGGGGAACCTTCAACGGGAAACATTCTATATGTATCCCCAGTTCATCCAGCACATCATCAACTGTGAGCTGAACCAGAGCAAGCTTGTCTGTGTCGCTGCTCTACCTGTCCCTCACATGAGGCTGGCCATCTTCAAGGTCTTGAAGAGGGTGTCCACCAACTTTTCTGGAAGATACACTGAGCTTCTTCCAGGTATTATTGAGCTAATGGCTCTTGGTGACATCCCTGTTATCCCCACAGGTAATGAACCCACACCAGCATTATCCCTCACATTTCCAAAATCACTTATTAGAGACGTTCCAAATGAACCCTTGTTCAATCTCTTTGATTGAACAAGTTCCCCCTGTTCAATTCAAAAAGGCTAGAGTGGGAAAATAGGCTCCCACTCAGTCTGAGGTCCCACCTTCCTTTACAATTGACCTCAATATAGATATTGAGTCTCCTCAGTCTCAATCCCATGAGCCCCTAACCCAAGATAAAAACCCTCAGGATGAGTCTCTATACTCTCCTAAGCAGCCAAAAAGGGACAGCCCTCTCATAGGCTCAATGCCATTAGATATTGATCAAGGTCGGTCATTAGGCATAACTTCCATATCCTTTACTAACCTTTTAATAGGAACTGATGAGGAGATTATGTCTCTTCAAGGCCATGAGGTTGATCCGCAGCACCCACTTAAGGTTCAACTGAGCCTAAAGAGACCTCTGATCTCTATCCCTCATCAGCAAACCCCAACTGAGGTGAGTCCCACTGGTGTGGAGGGGACTCATGTAGATTCAACTGCCACTACTGAATGTGCTTCATTGGACCTTCAGGATAGTGGTAACATATCTGAGACTGAATCTATGGCAACCATGCCTTTTGATGACTTTGAAAGAGACATCATTAGGCAAGGGAAACCAGAGCGGCAAGAAACCATATCTGGTGGTGAGGATGAACATACTAGGTATGTTACCTCATCTTCCCGGGACTCTTCTAAAGAAGATGAGGGAAGTATGAAACTCACCATAAGAGACCTACTTTCTAAAGTCTCAATATTTGAATCCAGGGTTAAGACTTTAGAGGATAGGTCTGCCACTTAGCAACTTAAGATTGAAAATCTCAAGGCCAAACTAGTTGAGAAACAGATTGAGAGATTTGTTAGGCATGTACCAATTCAAGTCTCTTTGGCCTCTTCCTCTAGCTTATCAAGCTCTCAAGATGATGCTACCAAAAAGGAGGAGAGTGTTCAGAGACAAACACATGAGGAACCACAAAGCTTAGCTCTTTCTACTTTGACTTCTAGATATCCTGCTCAGCAAGCAATAGTTTTCCCTAAGCCTCCTCCAATCATTCTTCAAGTGGACCCAAGGATGCTCAAATATCTAAAAAGGTTCTTTTCCAAGTTCTTGATGGGATCTACTATTGAACAGCCAAGTCCGGATGTTGTTGTGGCATACATTGGAGCTGAAGAGTTCCAAAGGTTGAATGCACCTTTTACCACTGTCAAAGAAGTTAGTTAACCTAAGGTCCACATTAAACCTGAGATTGAATTCAAAGGGGAAATGTGGACTGATGGCCCAGTAACTGAAATAGTTGGGACAGATAGTGCAATCCCACAGACTTCAAAAGCTGAAGTCAAAGCTTCGGAAGAATCACTTCAAACTTCCGAAGCTGAGATACAAGCTGCGGAAGGGTTATTTTCTCTGTCTGAAGATCTAATTATCACAGGTGCAATCCTTGAACTTGCATATGAGGTAAATAGTGAAGACTTTCTCAACTTTCCCCTGACTCAAACACCATCATCACCTCATGCTCCAATCACCACCTCCCAACCTGAAACCTCCATACAAGAACCTCCCAAGTCTCAATCTTCTGAAGATATTAATGTGAAGAGGAAGATGACTATGGAAGAGCTTCTAGAGGAAGAAAGGTTGGAAAAGCTAAGAAGGAAAGGTAGACTCCCCACCGGGAAGCTACTAGCTGCAAGTAGCAAAGCAGCTATAGCCAACCAAGATGCTATCAACAATAAAAGAAGGGTGGAGATCATTGACAAACTTGTCAATTTGGGAGATGCTAGTGAAGATGTGCTCCTGCTACCACGGGAGGAGCTGGTTGAGTTAGAAAAGGCAATCCTGCTGCGGATTAAACAAGAAGAAGAAGCAGCAAGTTGGCCTTAGAGGAAGAAAGAAGAAGAAAGAAAGAAGAAGTTGACCAACAGCTAAGGAATGAAAGGATAGCTTTCCTAAGCTCCAGAGGATTCTCTCTTGAGGAATTAACTCCTCACAACAATGATATGATCTTGTGGCTTGTCAAGAAAGAACAAGATCAAATTGAAAAAGAGAGAAAGAGAGCTTCTAAGGAAAAGCTAAAGGAGAAAAAGAAGAAGGAAGAAGAAGCTAAGCTTGCTGCTGTCAAGAACATGGGTGACAAAGTCTGGATGAAAGATTATCTCAGGGCCCATGGCTTTTCTAGCAGGCAAGTGGGTCCCATGTCCGAGAAGACCCTGCAACGACATGTCGGTGACATCAAGCTGACATTCGCTCAGGAAGAAGGAAAGAGATGTATAGAAGAGTACAGGGGATGACCTCTAGGCCAATACCACAACCAAAACCTCAACCTGAACCAATCCCTTTCCCCTTCCCCATCAAAACCGAGCCAACCATTGAGCCATACACTCCTGAACCCACACCATCAACCATACCATCTTCCTCACCCATTCAATCACAACAACCACCACAACTACCCATCCTCAAACCCAAAACACTCCCCAGAACCCAAACTTTATCTACCCAACAGCCACATAAGTCATCCTCTCAACCATCCAAACCTTTGTCCTTAGAGGAATTTAAGGAGATCAAGAGGAAACTCATCAACTTCACCACCTTGAGCGATATCTCTTGTGAGGAGGGGTCCATCAAACTAACTTTCATTGATGGATTATCATGTTCCCTTACAAGAGAGCAATTTCTTGATCTGCCTAGAGGAACACTGGACCAAGCTCTTAAACTCTTGGCTACCAACTCTAACACTCTTAGGGAAGAAGAGAAGTTGCTGAGAAGGAAGCTGGTGACTTTGCTGGACACTAGGAAGGGAGACAAGTTACCATCTCAACCTCTTATTCCTAGAAAGAAGATAGTCCAGTGGAGGTTCGAAGACTCTTCTCATAACTTTATTGTGGAAAGAGAGAATGGTGAAATAAACAGGCTCAATGCCTCTTCACTGTTACACTTAAGCAGATTTGACATCGCTGAGTTAGTAGAGAAACCATTCTCCAATCCCTCCAACTCTGAGGTAGCTGCTCATATCAGGAATCATCTGAGCAGCCTTCATCTGGCTGAGCTGAATGCAAGAGTCATGATTGAAGAAGGGTTGAAGATAAGAGAGAAGGAAGAAGGGGAAGGATCAGGAACCAAAGACAAAGACTTTCTACAAATGATTAAAGGCCATGAACTGGAACCCATAGTTAGATGGGAGTATGACTACAACTCCCATCAACTAACTCTCTTTAGAGGGCCACAACAGAGGGTACACATCATTCAAAGTGACAGACTGGATCTCCTGTCCACTAATGATCTGTACAAACTTCTCAGTACCACATCTGGGAAGAACAAGAAAACAGATAAATATTTAATCTTCTTGTTGTTGAAAGTTTTGAGAAGTAGAAACAAGTAAGGTTTTGGTAGCATCAGCCTAGGGGGAGTTTGTTGGATCAAGTAAGGCTGATACAACCAAAACAAACACTTAAACAATTTTGGTACAACTGATGAAGAACTTTTGAAGGCAAATGCTGAACTTCTGAAGGTCAAGTCTGAAAGAGCTTCCGAAGAGGAACTCCAACTTCCAAAGACAAAGTCTTCCTTCTTCCGAAGTTCAACACTTAGAAGAATTCAAGACAATGACGTCTGAAGCATGAAGGCCTGAAGAATGCCTCAAGCCTCGGAAGAAGTAGCCTCTTCCGAAGTATAAGTGGCTTTGGAAGAACTTGTTCTTCTGATGCCAATTAACCTTTGGAAGAACCTACTATGAACCAGTGGACATAAGTATGGTCTTTCTGACACTCCACTACAAATCTCTGATATATTGCATGGTGCTTTTCCCACGCCCATGTAGTTAACCATACCTTATTCCACTGTTCATTTCTTATCATTTAGTATAGTTACCAACTTTAGTTAGTGACAAAAAGTAAGTCATGGACATGTCATGACTACCAAATCTTGGATAGTATTTTATCTAAGATACCTTACTTCTAGTAATATAGTATTTGTCTAATTGTAAGTTTTAGCTGGTATCAAAGTATATCCGGCTGTACATAGTCGTATATATAGTTTCTCATTGTAACTCATGTATCATGCTTGCAGTAGTCTTGTAACACTTTAAGTTGAGAAGTAATATATACAAGTATTTGAAAAACCATTCTCTTGTTTTTGTATTCATACTAAGTATATTATTATCAACTCTTAGAGGATTCTGCATCATCTATACGAGTGAGACTTAGTGAGTTTGAGAGAACATAATTGTGTTGAGTGAACAAACCTGATCCTGCACTTCACTTTTGGCTTCGGAAGGTGTTGGTCTTGGCTTCGGAAGATTTTACACTTAGAATAATTCTAATGCATGGTGTAATACTTCCGAAGCATTTCTACTCTGTACTTCAGTGCATGCATGCAGGAGAGACTTAGGATGTTTTAGGTGCATCAGTCTTTCATAAAACCTTACATTAACAAGTATTGCTCTGTCTATGATATGATAAATCACAACACATCAGATTGTTTCTTCAAACAAAAAAGGTTGAGAATTCCACAAAACAAGCCCATTTCACCAATCTCAACTACGAAACCTAAGATCAGAAGTCCTTTTTATAATAAACAATTCAGGGTTTCAAATTCTGATGATGACTTAGGTAATCAGAAAGAGTTGAAGAGTTTTCAAATAAATAAAAACCACAACATCAAATAAACACATGATTTTCATAAATCAAAAAATGATGTCTGACAATCAAAAACGGGTCAAATTTCTTCAAAGAAACAGGGACCAAAGGTTTGAATACTCTTCTGACTCTTCAATTGAAGTTGATAAGATGAAAACAGCAAGATATAAACATCCACCAAGGTATCTACAATCTCAAAATACCTGAAGTATTATTGAGTCATAGTATCACCTGTCTTGAAGGTGAAGTTTTCAAACTGCTGCTTCATGATGTCTTTCTTGTTCTCTTTAGCTTCCACAAATCATTCATACATTAGCTTTAGTGCACCTCAAAGTTCTTTTGCACTCTTGCACTTCTTGAAGCCTCTGTAGTAGATAAATTTAGAAATAGCAGTTTGAAGAGCAGTCATGGCTTTCTGATCAATATCAACTTCTAGTCGTCTTCAGAATAATCAGCCACTTCCTTTAGTATCATCCCACCTCCAACAGTTGTTGAAGTAGTGCTTGGGATATGAGGTCTTGAGACTATAAATCTCCACATCCTACTGTCTTGAGACTTGATTAAGCCTTCCATCCTCATGCACCAACTAAAAAAGTCATCAGGAGTGATCAGTGAAGACTTAGTCATGGTGTGGTTTCCATACCAACTTTAGTGAGAGCTGCCATTTGAGCAAGTAAGCGTTTGTGAAACTAAAGTATGATTGTAGATGGTGAGATCTTACAATCAAGAGTCTAAAAAGCTCTAATACCAATTGCAGGACCGGTTATGGTTCAACAACAGTTTCACAGTTGGAGAATATCACACTTATTAGATCAAATAGAAAACTAGGCAAAGAAACAATGAACAAAAGATAAGAACACATAAGCAAATAAAGATTGGTTTTAAGGACGATATATATTGCTCTCAAGTGTTTTACAACTGTTACAAAGCTTAGTCCTAAGACTGATTGCATAAGATACTTTAAACTAAATACTACAGCTGCCCATACTTTCAAGGCCAACTGGACACAAATCTAGACAACAAGATCAATGTAAAGTCAAAAGGCAGATTGCCTTTTGATATGTGACTATGACATGTCATAGCTCACATCCTATTGTATTACAAAAAGGATAAAAGAACAAGAGTTGAAAGTTGTAGACAAAGACACCAACTGAATAGTTAAAAAAAAGTAAAAGGTAATCATGATGATAGATCTTTGGTTTCGGAATATTTTTGTCTTTGCCTTCAAAAGATTTGACTAAAAGGCTTCACTTTGGCTTTGGAATATTTCTGTCTTTGGCTTCAGAAGATTTGACACTTGGTTAATTTTCTTTGTGCATGGTTAAATATTTCGAAGTAACTTCCTTGTACTTTAGAAGCATGATGATAGATCTTTGGTTAGCATCAACCTCTAAGATAACTCTTACAATCATATTGTGATCCTTCGGGATTGGTTCAAGTTTTGTGAATGGTCCCTCGGGGATGCTTGATCACCTTGTGTGTTGTGATGCGTCAGTAGTCGGTTGGTAGGAGCTCCTATAATCTACCACCGTCATTGTGAAACTTGGAGTGGGATATATGTTGATAGATACTTCCCTATATGTGATGTCATTAGTGAGATTTCATTTGATAAACAGTTAACTTGTACACTTCAATGTTTAACTGTTTTAGTGTCGTTCGTTATGACTCACCACGAACGTTATTGTTGACGTGTTTTAGCTTGTAATGTAGGAGCAAGAGGTGCCCGTAGTCATTAGCTAGGTCAAGGAGACTTAGCGAATTTGGTTGAATAATATCTTTACGTAGAAGATAGTGACTAGATTAAAACTGTGTAGGGAAGTATATGTAGTTTACATTTTGATTGTTTGTAACGGAAGGAATGCATGGATCATGTATGTGCAATGAAATTATAATTCATTCTAGTTTGTGGTCTTGAAAGTTAAATATTCCGCTGTATATTGTTGTCCATTGTGATACATCAGGTCGTGCCCGTGGTTTGGGGTGTGACAATAAGAGACCTCGAAGTTTACTTCAGATTCTTTCTAACATAAATGTGTGGCTATAACAACAAACACTGATAAACGACAAATCAAACATAATATGTGGATTATTGTAGCAACGATTGCCAAGTGTCATGTGTGGAAACGGTTAGTACTTTTTAATAATATTTTTACACCATTTGTTTATTATAGTCTATGAAACTTAAACCCTCAACCTCATGAGGATGAACACCTTACTAAACATCTTGATAACATTAGGTTACTAGCATGTTGGTGTGGAAAAGGTTAGTTGGTAGACAATGTAGCTTTAAAACAAAAGTCATATTCAAAAAAGAAAAGTTTCTTAAAAGGAGCTTAAAAGTTTCTTAAGAGACTTATTCTGTTATGGTTTTGATCTTTAGTTTAGATTTTTTTTCAAATGTCAAGGCTTTAGCCTTTAGTCATGTAATTGTGGGTTATTTATTATTGGTTATTTTCAAACTTGTGGTTATTGATCGGGTGTTTGTAAAGATGTGTGGAAAGAATTATTCGATAGTTAGGGCTATTGATAAACGTCAAATTCTATATTTTTAGGAAAGTTGGCAACAATGATTCTACATCCATCTAGTTTATTGTTGGTTTAATCCGGCCGTGTAGCTTTAGAGTGTGCTTTCTTGTTATTTGCTCTCAAAGATGAGGAAAACTATTGTCATCGATACATAATGGAGAACTTACTGAATCAAATGATATAATGCTTTTGATTCTTCACTGATAAGGGACATCATGTTTTTCCAAAACAAATACATCAAAAGTAGAACATAAAATAGAATGGAAGTTTGGATTTAATCCAACACGCAACAACCATACCATACAATCATACATATTACATAGGGCCAAAGCTCACACACTAGACAAGTTTTACATATCAAATAAAAATAGAAAAGAAAAAAAATAGATAGATAGGCACGCTCACTCTCCCTTTGGAGAGGGGCTGCAAAAGTACCCTCAAAAGAGCATTAAATTACAACATAGCCACTTGACTTGCACACACCATACATATTACATAAAGCCAAACGGTACCCACCTCCCAACGGTTACTTTTTCCCATTTCTATCTCCAGAGCAAAAAACACCAACTGATAACGGATACATTGGTGTGGTTTGATAAGGCTTTAGGCTAAAATTACCTATATAACCCTGGGATGAAAAGGGCAATTTGGGATTTATATTCTTTTTATTTTTAAAGAGCCACATTAAAAAGGTAAGAAAACTTTTTTTTTTTGTTTTTCATTTAAAAATATTTAAACATTCCGATTAGTGATGTAGTTGTTATCAGTTAAGGAGAAAAGTTAAGACGGGAGGTATATGTCGCTTTGACCGCCCAATTGCTTGGAATTACATCTCTTGCTGACAAAGTTCTTCTGGTCGAGAGCGTGGTGAGCTTGACCGAGAATGGTCCTCTTAGCGGTCCTCTCACGATAACCCAATTTGCACCCCAAACATGACTCATCTCTAGCCATTCCGTGGATTTCGCCTGTTGATCACATACACACTCTTTATTTATCGAAACATGAATATGTGACAAATTTATGCCCACTTGAGAGGACTTGATCCCCATTTTTTGTTTGATCCCAAAATGATATTATTTTTAACTTATATATTTTAAAGATATTTTTCTAAGGAGGGAAATGTTGGTTGGAATTAAGTGGAATAATATTTTAATTTATATTTTATAAATCAAAAACAACTTGGGAAAGCACTTGGTCACAATGAACCGCCACTAACGACTTTAACTTCATTAAATCAAATATTCTTTTTCTGACTTAATGGATACACAACTATATTATTTATTCGTTATTATATTATGGGCATTAAAAGTATATATATACTATGTATTAATTTATTGTATTATGTGCAGTACGTATTCAGTTTTTTGTATTATAGTATTTATAAAGAGATCTAAAATAACCAAATAAAACATTTAACAACTTGTACCATATGCAGTAAAGGATGTAGGATAAGGTGCAAGGGTGTATCCGACATATTCGGATATCAACATGCTTCTTTTATGAAAGTGTGTGTTTAAAAAGCTGCTTAAAAAGTTGTTCTTTTGACCATTTTGCCCATCTTCACAAATCACATTCTCCCCAACTTTAATTTATTCCTTACTTACAAGGGGTGTAAATAAATGAGCTTCCAGCACATCTAAATACCTTTTATTGAATTAAGATCTATTGAAGTGAATTTAAACCAAATTCGGACTATAATATTAAAAAAAAGGTATATAGTGGAACTCAAAAACTGATAACTGAAAACTGAATTGAAATT